>PVJC01042388.1:0-14953 GCA_004026665.1 Murina feae
CCGGCCGTGGAGGCTCCCAGTGCAGAGCCGCCCTGCCAGCCTCCATCTTGGCTGGGTTAATTTGCATACATCCGCTCTGATTGGCTGGTGGGCGTGGCCATGAGCAGAGGCTCAGCCAGCCTAGGCAGGCAGTTGCAACAGAATCCTTTGGTTTGCTCTAGCTCCATGACTGTTGGCCTCCATCTTGGCTGGGTTAATTAGCATACAGCCACTCTGATTGGCTGGTGGTAATGGTCAAATTTGCATGTTTCTCTTTTATTATATTAGATTACTCTTACAATTATTAGAAGATTTGGGGCTATAAACTAAGCCTCCCATATTCACTGTGAGTTTCCAAGGTGGTCATGGAACCCCTGAATAAACTCTTAATCTCAATCCTTATGAAGAATGACAAATGAAGTACGGGCCCAGTCACTAATCATGGAACCAACAGGAATTCTCAGCACATTCACTGTCACATTCCTCAGGTAACTGTTAGGAGCTGGATTTTGGCCCACCCCCTCACTCCCAAATTCACATGTTGAAATCCTAACCTTCAGGACCTCAGAATGTGAGTGTATTTGGAGATAGGGTCTTTAAAGAGGCAATTAAGTTAAAATAAAGCCACTGTGAAGACACGGGAAAGATGGCCATCTGCAATCCAAAGAGAGGAGGCCTCAGAAGAAATCAACGCTGATGACACCATGATCTTAGGCTTCTAAGCTCCAGGATTGTGAGAAATAAGTTTCTGCTGCTTACACTTCCAGTCTGTGGTACTTGGTTAGGGTAGCTCTAGTAAATTAATACAGTATCTGACCGCTTTCACCAGCACCCCCAGTTTCAAGAAGAATCTTAGCCTTATCAGTCCTTCCCTTCATCCCTTCTGTGAGAAAGCCCTGCTGCCTGACAGAGCTAGAGGCAGAGAGAAGCTGTTAGGCCCCTTGAGACTGTGAGAAAGAAGCCATCCCCTTTACTTACACATGCCCCTGCATAATATAATCACATTCAAGGAAACTAATTTATGAGACTTGATTAATTTCATACTCTCTGGGGGATATATTCAGTAACCATACAGCTATACCAACTTCACAGGGAGATCTGGTTCATTTAGCTATTTTCCATTGGTATGTCTTCATTGTGTAAAGGTAGACAGTTATTTAAGGGGGATATGTGCTTATATTTTAAAATAATTGTTGTTCACAGAATTATAACATTACATAGAATTCTAAGACTCTGTGTGGTATATCACTCACATTTTCTAATTACCAGGTTCCAATGACGAATAAAATTTAGTAGTACTTGAAAGTAAAATTAACAGCCTAAGATCAGCCACCTAACCATCAAGCCAGTTAAAAACAAACCTTGAGCTTATAAACTGGTAAATGCAGTGAGAAGTAAAAAAAAAAAGCTTCTCATGGGAAATCCAGTCTCAGGTCTTATATCAAGAACTTAACCTTTAATCCTAACCCTAAACGTAGTCTAATGCACCCAGAAAACTTCCCCATGGCCAGCTCAGGGATGGGGCTTTACTCCATCCCAAGCTTTCTTTCTTTCCGTTATCAATACTGACCTTTCCATGAACCAATAATCTCTAGTGCTCATCTCCATTTACCTGCCCTTCTGACATACAGCTGCTCTCTTAAGATCACACATGTTGGTTTCACTTCTGTTTTATTTTAAGAAGAGCCATTTCTAGAACTTGTAGTTTCATCTTTTCCTGGGTATTTCTGGGAGTTGGACATAGAAATACGCAATTGCTAAGTGTAATTTTTATTCCTCCTGTGGTTCTCTTGCTTCATGGGCAACGGTAGCTTTATCAATGGGGCTTCCTTGTTGGGTTGGGACACTAGGTCGTGCTTTTTAGGGCTCTATAGAAAGCCCGTGTTCCTTTCTGAATTTCTAAACTGAAGGAGATTTTGCAAGATCTCTATCGTCAGGCAAAACTACACCTGAACGATTTTGATTATCCACCTAGGGTTTGCAAGCCAGTTCCCACAAGCTCTGACAGATGCAGCTTCTCTGGTACTCGCTGTTTGCTTCCCAGGCTAGTCTTTCTTGTAGGAGTTCAACAAACATTTTAGTTCTAGAACTATACAGAAAATGTTATAGTCGCCTGGGGAAGGGAATGGTTCAAACACACATTCGGCCATCGGAGAGTTTTAAAATTTAGGAGAATAAAGAGAAAAGGTCACATACAGGTCCACAGAAAACAGCACAGGTAGGGTAAGATGCCATGAGAGCTAGCTACGCACTTTTCAGAGATAGGAATAGTTCCTCCAATTGTGGGCACAGAGTGGGTGAGCCTGGAAGCCACCAGACAAAAGGCAGTATTTGGGCTGGACCTTGTGGGCAGGCTGAGAAGGGAGTGAGGAGACATGACATCTGAGCTCTCTTCCTCCTCTTCTCTGGCTTTGTCCCCAGCCCCAAGCCCAAAATGAAGACTCATTCTGTTCTTCAGCTTCTCGGGGGCACCATTTGGCCTGATGCCTCTTCTCAAACTGGAGTCCTCCTTCTCTCCTTGTAAGGTTAAAGTCAGACAGACACTGCTCATGAGGGAAGAAGACGAAATGTCACCATCCTCTTCACATCCCAACCTTTAGGTCCACCTCAGTAGATACAGAAACTTGCCGACCTGGGTTCTTGGTAACAATGAGAGGGCAGTCATAGAAACCATGGTCCAGCATTCGGACCATGACCTACTGCTGACTAATCAGATGTGGGTTTAGCTATTTGCAAGTGCTTCTGCCAAAGTTGGCTCTATCTTGTTCAGAAGAGAGAGCGTCATGCTTTCTTCCCCTTGCTTTTATTAACTAAATTAAGGGCAGCAAGGCTGCAGACTCTCCATCAAGAGGAGTGCAATGATAATCTATCCCAGGGTGTGCCAGTTCTTCTCCAGGCACCTCCCCAGTAGATTCTCATCTCCCTCAATTTTGAAACACTATACCTTTCTTTCAGGCACATCTGGAATTGCCTCTCTTCTTTCAATCCCAGACACAATTTCATCTTCTATAATGTTTCAGGTGGACTACCACCACCCATCTTGCCTCCCATCTCTCCCACCTTATTGCCAGTCTATTGCCAATCACAACACCCAGATCACAAAACACTGACTTCCAAAACCAACACATTTATTATAAACATCTTTGTTTGACCCTCGGGGCTCTCCACTATTTAGATCATTCCACCCTCGGTGCCCCCAAATGCTCCACCTTGCAGACAAAACGAGCTCCTAGTTTCTCAAGTTTTGCTGATAGTTCTCCAGCCTCTACAGTTTGATTTATATTCCCTTCTGTTGAAATGCTCTTTCCCTCAACTACTGAATCTACCTCATCCGTGAATCCTGTCCTTGCTCCTCTATAACAAATGAGAAGGATCAAGGTTCTCCCACATCTGAGGTCCCAGAGCCCCTTGGGTTATACCTCTTATGGAACTGACTTCACTTGGGGCTTTGCAAGCCATTTGTTTTACCCCCTCCTCTCCACTAGAGTGAGATAAGAGACTGCATGGTAATTACCTCTGTATCACATGCATTCCTTAGGGATAGCATCTTGTTCTAAACGCAGTCTGGAGGAAGGTGTTCAGTTTCATTTCCTCCGAATTTCTAAGGGTTGTAAGGAATTAGAAAATACCACTTTATCCTTAAAAATAGAAGACTAGGTTTTTTAAAATGTTTAAAAAAAAAAAAAAACCACTGATAAATGCAAATATATGAATCAGATTCTGCTAAAGGAATTCTCAAAGACCTTGGGGTGGAAGGAAACAGCACAAGATCAAGAGGTAGGCCACCCTGGTTCTGATCCCAGCCCAGGCATTGTGTAATCTGGATCCAATTACTCACTCTAACGAGGACTAATTTTCTTGCCTGTAAACTGAAGAAGTGAGTCAAAATGAATTGTAAGACTTTATTTCAGCCTATATTACCTTAGCAGTTGAAGTTCAGCATGCAAGAATAACACAGAAAAATCAGGCAACTATCAAAATTGCAGGCAAATGCCTTGACAGAGCCCTCAAATGATACAGTGCTTGAAAAGCGAGCATCCGCCACTGCCTTCTCCTACACCCTCTTGCACACCTGTCGACCAGTACCCCATGATTCCTGCCATTATTAATCCAGAAGGAGCTGTATCTACTAGTTGTCAACTCTGATGTGGACAGGACAGAATCTGTCCTCCACTACTCTTCCATCTGCCCCTATTTTATTAACTGGAATTGATAAGGAATTGAGAACTCATCCCAAATTTAAAAAACAACAACAACAAAACACTCTATGAGGGGCTTGGTAGGGGTAAAGTTTCTGTAAAATCTTGGCATGTGAAACCAAATGTAGCAATTCCAGGTTAGGTCAGAATAAAGATAAAAAGCTTCTTCTTCTTCTCCTTCTTCTCCTTCTTCTTCTCCTTCTTCTCCTTCTTCTCCTCCTTCTCCTCCTTCTCCTCCTTCTCCTCCTTCTCCTCCTTCTCCTCCTTCTCCTCCTTCTCCTCCTTCTCCTCCTTCTCCTCCTTCTCCTCCTTCTCCTCCTCCTCCTCCTCCTCCTCCTTCTTCTTCTCTTCTTCTTTTTTTCTGTAGAACTCCAACTTTCCTCCTGTAACCTCTATTAAGTACCTGAACCTACGTGCAAAGCCCAGACCTTGTCTTCTAGCCAGCTAGAAAGGATGACGTCTAGAGGTCAAGGAGGTATTCCCAACCTTTAATACAAGCTAAATCCTCCCCCAAGTACAAAGCCATTCAAGAATGAAAAACCAACTAGAATGGAAATGAAAATTCATTGGGGTGCAGCAAAGAGAGCTTCAATTTGACTTTTTGTTAATAGGAGGAACAATCTGGCTCATTATCCTTAAGCACTGAGCACCTGTGAGGCTTCAGGTCTTATTTCTGACTAAAAGGGTAATTTCCATTACAACACTAACTCCTCTGGGGATGTTCAGGTGTTGCTGACTTTGAATGACAACAGACACCTCTTCTTTATTTGTCTTTGAGTTGCAGGGCAAGGCAAGGTCCAAGCCGATTTTTAAAGTACTGAGCTATCACTACCCTAAATATGTGTAATTTACTAATAGAGACATTTCCATAAAGGCATTTTTTTCCTCCCAGATAAGTCTGTTATCAATTAAGAGAAATTTCAAGAGCCATTTTTTTTAATCACCAAGAATTTTAATCTAATGATTCCGGATTTTACACTCTGTGAATATAATCAATTATGACTTTCAGAAAACTTTTCATCACATGAACGTTTTGAAACAGACTCATTACTAGCAGCTCCCATTTCTGTGTGTGTGTGTGTGTGTGTGTGGTGTGGGGGTGTGGGGTAGGGAGGGGGCTTAGGGCTGCCATCTGGTTGGAAGTGAGCCTGGAGGCAGGGCTCAAATAGCAGCTTACATAAGATTGACACCACGTCAAGAGTTCATTCATAGGAAAGAAGGGGGCAGGTTATAGAGGTTATGCCCCGCCCCTCCCTTCAGTCACCATGGCTGGTTCTCTGACCCCCAACAGAAACATACTTTAAATCATTCCTTCTAAGTGGGAATCCAGTTGCGTTTCTTTTTGGTTTCCACAGAATTCAATAACCCATGTATTTCTTATTTGAAATTGACCAGGTGGTAATATTTTTTTTAGTTCCTCAGTTAACTTAGTTTCTCGGGGAAATATTGATATTTTATAGGTAATGCATCCTATCTGTTGATTTTGAAAAGGCAATAGAGAATATAAGCCCAATTTTTAGGATGGTCTATTCTGCAGTTTAGAATTTAGGGAAGATTGAAAGGCTACCAGATTCATTAGAAAAATGAGAAGTTTATGTTACTACCTTCAATAACTATTAGCAATAACACAAGAAATAAAAATGCCACGGTCCCAGGGTCGCTCAGCTTCTCAAATAATCCCCAAAGACACTGTAATGCCCATCGAGCGAAAGTCCTAAAATGTTTCCAAAGTGCCACTTCCTTTGATTTTTCTATCTCCATTTTCATCATAGACACGAAGGAATAAAAAATGTGTATAGCTGTGCAGAGTCTGTGTTCCCTAATTACCTGATCGTGGCGCGAGGGGCGGGGGAGAGCATAAAGGACCACAGGCCTCCCCAGTGTGAGTTGACACAGAATGAAAAGCAGCTGCCAGCTGTCACTTGTGAGGGGCTGGCTGGGCAGGGCTCCACATCCTCACGTCCCCTCTCCGTTCTCCCCCTCCAACTCCCCAGCAGCAGCACTCCAGTCTCGGGGACAACACTCTCCCTTGCAATCTGTCCTCCCCACACCCCATCCTCCTAAGGCGCACCAGGACCCACCTACCTTCGGAGGAGGATGCGAGGGGCCTGGCTGCCTGGAGGGTGAGAAGGATGCTCCCTTACAGCTCCTCAGCATCTCCCTTCTGGAGCAGTTAACTGCAAACACTGATTCGCCTCCATTTTCTGGTCACATGATCACTGGCACATCTAAATAAGGATGATCACCTGCCTCCCAGCCCTCCCCGTGTACCCCGCCCCCCGTCACCAGCACAGCTCAGGCTGGGGGACAGAGCTTGGCTGTGCAGAGTTTCATGGGGAATACAAAATACTCTTTTACCCAGCTCGTAAAGTCAGAAATGCACTTGGATTTTGTGTCTGTTCAGAAATATCGCTGCCACTCCTGTTACTGAGTGAGATTGGATGTGAATGAGCCCAAAGCAAAGGTTGGAAGGAATTTAGTTCCCTTGAAACCTATTTAAAAAAAAAAAAATCTTGTGGCTTCTCAACACACCCAGTAAAATGGTGGTGCACTTCTTTTCATTTCCTGGACTACGAATAAAGGGCTATATGGGAGCACAGTGGGATACATAAAGAAGGGAACTGCAGGTCCTAGAGGAAGTTAGGATGTTTGCCTGAGATCCACACGGTTTGTGCTATTGGGAGACAAGGTGTGTGGCCTTTAGCATGTGGACCAGTCAGAGGCCCAAATTTGAATCTGACTTCCATCACTTATTAGCAAGTTTGGAGCAGTTACTAAACTGCCTGGTGCCTTGGACTCCTGATTTGCAAATAGATAATAATAATATTAATAATAATTAATAATATTAATAATAATATTATTAATAATAATAAAAGATAATAATAATATTAATGTTACTTGAAAGTAAGATCATCTAGATAGAGGTTTTAGAGAGTCTGGGTTAAAATAAACTCACAATTAGTAACTATTAATTACTAATACTGCTATTAATTCTAAAAACATCAGCAGAAGTATTTGATGTAATGAAAGTAGAAAATATGAATGAAAAGTTTATATAATAGAAAAGCATGCCCTGATTTGACTGATCTTCAAAGAAAAAACAACAACATTGTCAGATGAAAGACTTCTAGTCATATTTAGGCAAACTGCCAATGCAAATAATAACTATGGGTACCACTGTCAAAACTAGGTTAGATCTTTCCTTTTTGGTGGGGTGAGTGATGGGTCAGTTGGGAGCAGGCTGTGATAGAATAGGGGACTAGATAGATTTAGGTAATCTCCAAGTGGTCTAACTAATAAAATGGGAAGGTGAAGTACTCAGCAGAGGACTTGGCCATGGTAAGAATTTAGGAAATGTTAGTCCCTTGTCTTTAAAATGAAGGGCATGTCACGTCCTCCCCATGGCTGTTGGGGGTGTGGGTGGGGGAGGGCAGTGGAGAAGGAAGACAGAAAGAATCAAGGTTTTATATCTTCTTTTATGTTAAAAGCTTACACAATTCTTCAGTTATAAAATCATTTCTCATGTATCGTTTGTCTTTCAGCACTGGGGAGATTAGGGGTGGCAGAATCAGGAGGGTGTGACTTTGCAGAGGTTCAGCAAAAGCCTAGGTGTGTTTCCTAAAGATGAGCCAAAAGTCGTCAGGGGAGAAAAGATGGTTTCAGAGCTGGCTGTACTCTGGGCGCCCAGGGTGAAGGCGGACAAAGGAGGATTGTGTCTTTGTGAAGTTCTGGTTCATTAGAAGGAGTTTCCCTCTCAGCTGAAAAAAGGGCAGCTGTTGGAGTACTCAAAAAGAAGAGGTAAGCGTGGGAAGAACAAACACTGGGACTAAATCTGCTTTAAATAAGAATGTCTATTTTAAAAGTCAACAACTGGTATGGAAAGAGATTAAGTCTGTCATCAGGCCAGTCACAGATTCCTTTACAACATTTACTGGTAAGTAATACTTCGTTAAATAGGGAACTGGGAGACTTCTGTTTTCATAAGTGACATTTTCTTTTGTTATGCAGGATGTTCTCTCATCATAGCATGAACTCATCACTTGAGGTTATGTATTATTGTATTCACTAGGGGCCCAGTGCACAAAAATTTGTGCACTCGGGGGGTCCCTCAGCACAGCCTGTGCCCTCTCATAGTCTGGGACCCCTTGGGTGATGTCCACCTGCTAGCATGCCTGGCCAGCCTGGGTGACGGGCTGAGGGCTGTTTGTAGGCTGGCCAAGCCCCCCAGTGGGGACCCTCACCCCATGGGGTTGTGGCCAGCCTGGGTGAAGGGCTGAGGGCCGTTTGCAGGTTGCCCACAGCCTGTTCAGGGTTTGGGTCCCTACTGGGGTGCCTGTCCAGCCTGGGTGAGGGGTTGAGGGCCATTTGCAGGCTGCCCACAGCTCCCATTGACCCAACGTCCCAGTGAGGCTGGCTGAAATCATGTTTCTGGGGTTTATCTTCTAAATTGAAACTTTGTAATTTTGAGCGGAGGCCTAGGCAGGCATGAAGCCTCCTGTTTGCTTCAACTCCGTGGCTTCTATAATTGAAACATTGTTTCCTTGAGCAGAGACCCAGCCAGCCTAGGCAGACAGTTGACTCCTGGTGCAACAGAAGCCTCCTATTTGCTCTAGCTCCATGGCTGCTGGCCACCATCTTGGCTCGGTTAATTTTTATACAGCCGCTCTGATTGGCTGGTGGGTGTGCCTTGCCTGGTGGGTGTGGATTAGGTGTCTCAGAGTGATGGTTAATTTGCATATTACTCTTTTATTAGATTAGATTACACGGAAGCAGTTAGAATTATTTTGAAAAGTAAGAACTATTGTTTCACTGCAATGAGTAGCATCCTATTATAGAGACAAAAAGGACATGGTAGAAGTCAGATTTTCCAGTGGAATTTTAGTTATTCTTTGAGAAACTAATACTTGTAAATGATTATGAACAAATGGAGGTTAAAAATAAAAGCAAGAAGACTTACATATTGTCAGTTGCTTCTTGAGTTGATGGTATAACAGATGACTAAGCAAATAGAACAAGTTTTCCTCTCTGGACAATCAAACTGGTGGAGGCAACAAAGGACCCAGAAAAGAAAATTGAAAAGGCACACCTATTTTTCTCCAGGAAGTGAGTGAAGTGGATAACAGCACTTTAGGAAAACTGAAAGGCTAGAAGGGTCTTGGAGGAACTGTAATGAACAGGAGGAGCACAAGAACACGAATAACAGGTAACTATGGACTCAAATTTCAAAGGAAGAAAAAAAATGAATCGTGCAACATTAGAAAAGAAAGGTGCATATGTCTGTTAGGAAGTGAATGCTTGTGTGCCCCCATATCCATATGTTGAAACCTTCCCTCCCACTCATGCACAGGTATTAGGAGGTGGGCCTTCTGAAATTAGGGTTAGATGAGACCATGAGGGTGGAGCTCTATGAATGGAATTAGTGCCCTTAAGAAAGAGACCCCAGAGAGTTCTCTCATTCTTTCTGCCAGTGAGAATACAATGAGACGTCAGCAGTCTGCAACTAGGAAGAGGGCCCTCACCAGAACCAGACCCTGCTGGTACCCTGATCTTGGACTGCCAGCCTCCAGAACTGTGAGATAGAAATTTCTGTTGTTTATAAGTCACACAGTCTATGGTGACTTTTTATAGCAGTCTGAACTGACTAAAACATTCCCAAATGAAAGCTCGCACATCTTCCTTGGAAAAGGAAGTAGCAAACATAAGAGATTATCACAGCTTATATTGGACAAACTTCACTTTTTTCCCCCATTCATTCAACCAGGCATATTGATGGGGTGTCTATTAGACGGGAGGTGCTGTTCTAAGAAGCACTAGGGGTAATGAACTACAGTAATGAACTACAGTAATGAACGAGACAAACCACAATTCTGCTTTCTTGGAGAATACATTCTAGGTGGAGACAGACACAGCAGAATCAACCCAACCAATATAGGAGAGGAGATCTTTTCACATAGAAAAAAAGTGGTAGGAAGAAAATAAAGCAGGACATTGTGAATGAGCTTTGTTCCTAATCAAAGCACATTTAGGATTGGATAACCCTCTGTTGGCAGAGGGCGGGTGGCAGTGGGGGGGAGGAGGACTCTCTTGTGCACTGTTGGTTCTATAGCAGCATCCATGTGCTCTACCCATTAGATGACAGCAGCATCTACCCCAGTTGTGACAACCAAATGTGTTTCCAGATATTGCCAAATGTTTCCTGGGTGGGGATGCAAAATTACCCCCGGTTAAGAATCACTGGGCTGGAATAACTTGGTGGTACAGTTACTGCTACTCTAGATGAAGCAGTTGTAGAAGCTCATGAGCCACAAATAATGAGAATGAGCCAGCCCCGCCAAGAGCATTCTACACGAACATAAAGATGTACAAGCCAAGTCACAGCCTTGAGGAGCCTACAACCAGGTAGGTTGATAAGAGGGTTATAAATATAACATGAGACAGACTGTGAGGAGGCTCACAAAAGGGGGCAAAGTATGGGGAGATGCAAGAGAGGGAGGGAGGGAGGACTTCTGATTGAAAAGATGGAGCATGTTTTAGGAAGGAAGAGACATTTAGTCAGAGTATGGGTCTGAATTCCAGTGAAAAGCAGAATTCCAATGTGCAGAAAAAAAGGAAGGAGAGCAAGGAATTAAAAGAGGTGCTGAGATAAGAGCAAAGAGGCAAGAAAAAGAATGAAGTCTCTTCAGAACCATGAGCAGTTCTATGAAGAGGATATATGCATCTATTTAAACTTTCACTTTAAGGCAATGCTGGCAGGTATGTAAAAATCCATCACCATCACATGTCTGAAAAGTGGCTGAAAAAGAAAAATACTGACAGGACCACAACATGGCATTAGGACTTAAATTAATATAATAAAATATGTGTTCTAGAATTCTATACACTTGATACTGGTGAGTGATAAATTTGGCTGTGACATGTAAGCTTCCAAGGAACTGACTCAAAATAATAAACATGATCAATTACATAAATGTTATTAATTAAAGGAAGTCTGATTCCTTGGCTAATAGTCAACATGGAAATTGGGTTGGATTTGCTTACAATAGCACAGGCACTCTGATTAGGAAATCCTGGTCTTAGGAACATCCTCGGCATAGAGATGAACGCCACTGGCTGACCTCAAGTTATTCATCAAGGTAAGCCAGTGATACAGGAAAAAGGATAAAACCATGTGTCCTCGTGCCCATAGGCCTCTGCTTGCTTAGGCTTCAGCCGGGGCAGATTTTGGAACATGCAAAGAAACACGGATTACATATTTTTTTACTCAGTCTTGCATAAATTCTGATTCTGAGTTGATCAACATGTTGAGATAGTTTATGGGAGTGAATTAAAAACTACTCCCACCGCGCCCGTTTCCCAAAGCCTGCCTGGACAACGGCAGGCGCGAGGGAACCAGGGCCCGGGTGGGGGTGGGGGTGGGGAGAGCATGCGAAGCTGGTGCCTGTGTCAGAGCTGCATTGTTGCCCACATGGAACCGCAAGGTTCTGGCGTGCATTACCCAATGACTGAATATGTGGGAAACTACCCCAGCTACGGCAATGTTCTTCTACCTCAGAGTCTTAAACCCAGGCAAGAAGCTCGAGCGTACCATGGTGCAATGGAAGGAATGATGACACTTAAGTAAATATTGAGAAACTCTTTGCTAATTTTCTCCCAGCTCTTCTGGTCTCAATAAAGTTGAACTCTTTAAACAAACAAACAAACAAACAAACACTCTACTCCCTGGCCATTACTTAAAACAAAATTCTTAGGTTAATAATCAAAAGAAGCCACATCTCTTAACCAACAGTTCAAAAAGAGGGAATAATGTCCTTGACTGGTACACCTTGGATTTCTAAAAGTCACTCCCGGGCGACCCGTTCCTGGAGTGATGTTTTCACAGCCTCTGTTGGAAACAGACCCCAATGCACTGGAGGAAGAGTTAGCTAATCCTGTGTGTTAATACATCTCAGCACACTTTTCAGACGCTGAGCTTTCACCACTGTCCAGGGCAGCCAGGTAACTTGTGTTTGCTGCTTCAGGTCCGCTCTCCTACTTACTCCACCTGCTCTCTGCCCCAGGAGGCTCCCTCGCCCACTGAATTCCACTGGGTTTTGGCTAATGAGGTCCCCTGGTGGGTGATCTGAGAAAGATAAAGGATATGCACTCACTGGGCTCCCTCCAGTGGGAAGACCTGAGGCTGGCTGTCCCCTGGCAGGTCACCACTCCTCTCACTGTGGCCCTTTCAACCCAAAATTACTCTTATGGTAATCACCTCCACCCCTCTCACCTCTGAGGCCTAAGGAAAGTAACATCGATACTGTTACTATTCCTGGGCTACTGCACTATTCCTGTGGGTTCCTCACACTTTGCCCGCATCTTTATAAATGCCCCTTCATTAAATATTTCTCAAATTATCCTCATTTGAATGTGCCATCTCTTTCCTACTGGGTTCCTGATACACAAATACATCCTGCTTTTAAAATCCATGATTTCTCCTTTTCCTAAAATGCTATCAATTTTCATGAAGGTCTGTTTTTCTGGCATTAGTTTTGACATTCCGCCATTCCAGCCAGAGAAGTACCTTGGATTTTTCCCTCAAAGTACAAGCCAACACAACACAAAAGGGCTCCTCTGTGGGAGTCCCTCCCACAGGACAGCTGAGCTGTACCACCTTGTCTTGGTGCCTGTGGCTTTCTCTTGCTATAAAATGCCTCACCACAAAACACCACATCTATAAATATTCGAAAAACGTAAATGCACATTGAGGGGCTTTGCTTCTCTCAGGTCCCCTGGCCACGCCGGTGGCCTCACACAGCACAGTTGGGGAGCAGCCCACACACGACAGTAGCTCTCATGGATTTGCTGTGGTGGGAAACGTGTCCGGGGTGGGCGAACCGAGCTCAGAAGGTCACGTGACAGTGTAAAGGGTCAGAGCCAAGTTCTGACTCCATTATTCTCAAACTACCTCGGTGGGAACTTGGGCTATTAAACTTGATATGCCTTTTAATGGGACCATGGAAGAATAGGAATACATGCATCAACCTATAAAAGAAGTTCGAGAACGCTGTTGTTGTGGCCTGTGTGCCTGAGCTGTAAGGAAGAAGACTTACATTAAAGTCCCAACTTGACCATGTTCTCATTTCTGGAGGACATTAAACAGCTCGCTTAAGCCAGTTTATGAATTAGGGATAATAAAACTTGCCCTATCTCAAGTGGCAATTGGGTGGACCAAAGAAAACAATACATTTGTCTATCCGTAAGCATTTATTGGAAGTCTGGGTTGGGCTGGTCAGATGTGCAGGGGTGGCAGGGATAGGAGTGAGATGAGGGGGAGACACCAAAAATAAATTTTATTTTTTAAAAAAGAGGAGACTAAGGCCTGAATTAAAGTGCAAATTTAAAGACTTTTAATGGTAATTATCACCACCAAGTCACCAAACACACCAAATGGTCAAATACAATTACAAGAATAAATGAACACAGAGCGCTAAGTCTGGTCTCCTCGGTTTAGTTCAGGGCAAAGCCAATAACCAGTGAATAAACAAGGGATTGCTGTAGTTTATGGAGTATCAACTTACGTCAAAGAAAAGGCAAATGTTTGGAACTGGGATACAGCCCATCCAAACAGCAGGACCCAGAGAGGGGGCAGAGTGTGCTCAAAGAGCCTGATTCTTCTCTGAGTGCCCAAACATATCATCACTCAACACTGACAGAAAGAGGGAATGGATGATTGCTTGACCTGCTTTTCATTTTCAATGTTCACATGGATGTGAGACCCAGTGTACTAACTCCTCAACCAGAAGTCCTGGACAGAAAAGGCCTGATTTCTAGAGGACTCATGAAAAACATAAAAAGACCAAATGGGGTCAGAGGGAAGAATATGAATTCTTTCCCATAGTCTCATCACACAGAAATAAAGTTCAAAATTGACTAATTTAAAAAGAAAGAATGCACAGAAATCACCGTAAGAAGCCGTTCATGTGGAATGTGAAATATATTGTGTTTGAAGGTGATTTTTATTTTAATGAGTAGCAAGTAACTCACCTCTCAGAGCTAGGAGACAAGATATAGCTCCACAAATATAAAGATCAGGTTATTGCCAAATACTGTTTCAAAAGTACATATTACAACAGCTACTCCTTCCCTCTCCCCTTTTAGTCCTCTCCCCACCAGCCCCCACTGCAGAGTATCTACAAAAAATTGGATACGTATTGTCAGTTATCTCAGTCCTCTGGGAAATTATTTCCTTGCCCCACGCCTATAGAAAACCAATATATTTGTATATCAATTGTCCTGTTTTTATATAATTCAGATGGTAAGTTTACAAATGGTAATGGTTTCATGCCTGCTTAGCATGTAGTTCCAGCTTTTGAATATAATCTGTGATGATTAATGTTACATGTCAACTTGGCTAGGCTATGGTGCTCAGTTCTTTGGTCAAACACCACCCTAAATATTGCTATCAAGGTATTTTTCAGATGTGATTAACACTAAAACCAGCAGACCTTGAGTAAGGCAGACTATCCTCCAGACCATGGATGGGCCTCATCTAATCAGTTGAAGGCCTTAAGAGCAAAATCTGAAGGTTCCCGAAAAAGAAGGAATTCTTCTCAGGTCTGAAACCCAGAGACTCTACTGTCCTGCAGAATTTGGACTCAAGATTGTAACAACTCTTTTTTTTTTTTTAATTTATCTTTATTGTTCAGACTAGAGGCCCGGTGCACGAAATTCGTGCACGGAGTGGGGGTGGTGGGTGGTGGTGGTGTCCCATAGACCAACCTGCACCCTTCCCAATC
>PVJC01042389.1:0-14949 GCA_004026665.1 Murina feae
GAAGACAGTGTCGGCAAACAAGCCAACTGGAAACAGACTCTCAGATGCAGGGAACAGACTCGTGGGGGCGGGGGGGTGGGGGGCGAGGGGTCGGGGGAGGGGGGAGGGGACCGAGAAGCACACCTGGGAAGTCCCACCACAGTCACGGGGAGGTGACCCAGCACAGGAAGCACAGCCAGTAAGATGGTGACACTACGCCGGGGCCAGGTGGGCCCTGGGAACAGCCAGGGGAAGCCCTGTGTGAAGTACATGACTGTCTAGCCACAAAGCTGTCACCCGAAACCAACATATAGTAACAATAAAAAGGCAGAATTAACAGCAAAATGGAGCAGATGGCCCCTCCCTCATGTGCCCACAGTAAACGGTGAGTTCACGCCGGATGTCAGACATGCTGCCGGCTGCTCTTCTCTCTTGGAAGGTGACCCAAGGGGATGTTCCCATCTTTGGTAGCAAAAATGCTTCATGAAACTATTCACAATGCAAACGTGCACCTCCAAGGAGAACCAGTGTTAAGTTTTATGCCTGTTGAACATTTTTAATTGCTCTGTCCCATTCCTTTCCTTTAAAATTTTGGAACGATTCTGTTTAAAGGCATTTCCTTTCAGAACTTACTTAGAGGCCAGTGCACAAATTCGTGCACTGGTGGAAGCCAGCTGCAAGAGGGTGCAGGCCAGGCCAAGGGACCCCACCAGGGCCAGGGAGAGACGCAGGAGTTGGCCAGCTGGGGAAGAACCATGGGAAGGCTCCAGGGCATGTCCGGCCTGTCTTGCTCAGTCCTGATCAGCCAGACCCCAGCAGCAAGCTAACCTACCGGTCAGAACATCTGCTCCCTGGTGGGAAGTGCACGTCATAGCGACTGGTTGACTGTTTTCCCCCTGGTGGTCAGTGCACATTATAGAGAGTGGTTTGAGCAGCCTTAGCATATCATTAGCATATTGTGCTTTGAGTGGTTGAACAGCCAACCAGTCAACTGGACACTTAGCATATTAGGCTTTTATTAGAGAGGATGGTCCCTCCTCTGGACCCAGCCCCATGCCGAGGGCTGAGGAGCCTTAGCAACACGTAACCTCCCTTGAACTTCCGTCACTCAGGAAAGTCACCTTTCTCCTCACCCCACGTTCAGAGCTTCTTCCTTCCCTTACAATGAAAGCCATCACCACACTTCATCCTTAGTCAGAAAGCACGGGGCACTATGAGGGGACTCACCAGCCTGTGTTTGAGTAAAGGATTTTGGAGCTCCGAGGCTTGGCCAGAGATGTGATGTCCCCAGAGGGGTTGTCAATGTCCTCAGCGTTGGTGGACTGCACGTGGCCGCTGGGAGCATGAAAAGAAAAGACAGCGTGGGTTTCTTTCTAAGAAATATGGAAGGAACAAATAAAGTGTCCTGCCTTCCCTAAATTATTTTCCAAAACAGATCAAAAATTGACAATGCAAAAAGAAAAGTAAAGAAAAGAAACAAACAAACATGTTGATGGAACAATTTGGCTAAAAAACAGGGAGAGGTTTTCTCCTTTTCAGAACAGGAGTTGCCTGGCTCTTATGAATGTAAGCTTGGACCAGAGTGAGAGGAATGGCTGCCTGTGCTTCTGAGCACAGAAAGGCTGTTTCTGCACAAGTGACAGCCCATCTGCGGCCCTGCACCGAAGCCCTGGGATGACCTGTCTTTGGACTCAGGGAGGCGGCCCAGGCAAGGCAGGGGTGGGACCTGCAGCACTAGCAGGGTCCCGGGGAGATGGAACCCGGGCCACCAGCAATGCGGCTATGGGCACGGAAACCCATGACAGGTCTCTGAGGGAAGTCCTGACGCTGAACAGGCGCTATGCTGGGAAAGCGGCAGGATTCTGTGACTAAGCATCCGCTGCCAAAAGAAGTGAGGCACACACCATTGAGGTTGAATCCAGTCATTTTAAAACACTGGGAAACATTACTTACGTGTAGAGAGGAATGTATTTGCTTCTAGAACTTGGACTCACGCTTAGGAAAAGAGAAAATACAGGCTGTTGAGTTCTTGATATTAACTTATAGGAATTGGCCTCTAAAAGTTTCTATTGTTAAACAGGAATCCCTTAAAGTTGTAGTTGTAAGTGAAAATCAAACACTGAGCAAACCGGCTCCCAGCTCTCAGGGGCACGTGTTTGCTGACGTCATGACTTAGCGCCAAAGCGCACCTTCCCACGCGTCTTCCTTCTGCTCTGCCCTCCCTCAGTGGTCACACGTGGACTGTGGGTTGTAGTGACAACCAACATAAAGGGACTTTCAAAAGCAGAAGTGCCATGTTTTAGACTAAATGAAAAAGTTACCTACGTGGATCTGTAATAAGCCCATCGTTTTTAGCGTTAATAGAGCCCTAAAGAAGCAGAGGACACGAAGTGCCATAACAAATAATTTCTAATCCCCGAAGCTCACAGGCGTTGCCCCCTCAGAATAGCTGGTGTTTTTCGGGGGCATTCGGTGCTGTGTGGTGCCACCTGAGCAGTCCAGCCTCTGAGCACCCGCAGGGGACGGATTCCGGGAAGCCCTCCCACAGGGGCTAGGCATCAACTCCTGATCAGCATGCGGTCGGGGAGGCCTGGGGGAAGCAGTTAAGGAGGCAACTTACAAATTGATGGGTGTTGCTGGAACCGAGAGGGACCTCGTCTGAAATCTGTCCCAGAGTCCACCGACCATCTAGAACCATCAGAACGGGCGACAGACACTTAAAGAGCAAGTCACTGTGAGGCAGGTGCACGCCCCACCTGCTGTGCTCCTCACACGCTGGCCCCGTCCCCTCAGAGGCCAGCCCAGGCTCCCCAGGAGAAGCATCCCCAGCTTCCCTCACAACTCAGCTGGCTCCAGAGCCACTCCTGGCCTCTGCCCCTTCCCGTCAGCTGGGTTCTCACAGCGGGACGGCCAGGTTCCCCCCTATCGGGACAAAACCCCGGGAAGGTCTGGCTGTGGTTTTCACTCGAGACTGTGCTGCCTTGGACCCACCTTCGTGCCCTTCCCTGCCAGCCCCACCCCCCGCGGGAAGGTCTTTGGACAGCAGCATAATACAACACCATTATCTGTAATAAAATGACCCAGATGTAATTCTTTCCTGTAGCTGAAAAATCCTTAAAAAAATAGTGATAGTCAGACACTTCCTCTGTCCTTTGAGTTTAATTTCTATGTGGAATCCCTGGTGAGACCTATTAAAGCTGTTTTCCTCCCTCATTATCCTTTTCCCCTGTGAAAGCGGAGGTTTCCTGAACCTGTGGCTTGTGAGCCGCGTAGGGTCCGTGGTGGGGACTGGACTGCAGTGTCACTGGCTCCTTTTCAGTCCGGTGCACTTTATGTGTGTACATTAAAACTCCACGGTGGGCACAGGCCCAAGGACTGCCCGGCTCCTGACAAGTGAGGAGGGCAGGGCAGGTGAGGGCCCCCATGGGAGAAGATCTGCCAGTGCTAAAACCTGGTGGGTCCTTGGGACTCAGCCTGGAAGAAACAGTGATGAAGGTGGTGGAATACCATTTGCAACAGACGAGGCGTGAGGAAGAGCGTGGGGCTGAGGTCTGTGAGGGCAGCACAGGCTGCACTGACGGATGGAGGGCGCGTGGGGGCTGGGCTGGAGGAGGACCAGGACGAGCAGGAGAGACGGGGTGCAGAGGCCTGTGGGCGAGTGAGGGAGACCCTGTGCCGGGCAGGAGGACAGACTCATTTCGTGCAAACTGCGGGCTGCCTCGGAGGAGTAACGGGAAGGGCCCCCCGTGGGAGAAGCTCCCTGGCTGCCGGCATGGCTGTCTCTGTGGACACAGTGGCGGGCTTTGATTCCTAGACTCGGGACGATCCCGCGCGGCCTCTGAAGCTCAGTGGCTAGCCCTTTCCGGGGAAGCACTGCCCTCAGCACAGGTCCTCTGGGGCAGTGTCACCTCTCTGTGTCCTCAACCATGTACTCCTGCTTTTTCAGGTTCTAAAATGAACAGTCAATGCAAATGCCTTCTTAGAAAGAGGCCATCTTAAACAAAACATCTAAAATATAACACAGATCATATTACAGTATTTGAGCTTATTGATAACCTTTATGATTATACACTTTCAATTCAGAAGTGCATTGATTTAGTTGTTCTTTCCATAAATCTTAGCCATAAAATAAGTGTTACTGTTGCACAGAGTTTGGGAGTTGAGTTCAGTTCGGTAGTGAGTGAGACACTGTGGCTCGGACAGCCCCTGACCTGAGTTAATGCTGGGACCCTCGCGTATCTTTTCTGTGTAAAACACTGTGAGACAGGGTCGGCAGCTCTGTCCACTGCTGTTTCCTCCAGATCAGGTTTTGGTGCCAGCATCTTGTCCCAAGGAACGTTTTCATAAGCTCTAGGAAAGTATTAAATGATTGCGTTTTATGGAAAACACATGTTCAATCGGTCTAGTTCACCACAGTATCATACACTGTTCTAGACAGAATTCTAAGGTGCACCCCAAATTCCTGCCCCCACTGTGTATGCCATGGATAATCACCTCCCCTCAGGTGTGCGCAGAGCAAGTGGGTGTGGTAGAGTATCACTCTCATGATACTTTGTGTGGCAACTGCATATGGCAAAAGGGATTGCACACATGTAACTAGGTCCCTAATCAGTTCAATTTGAGCTCATCAAAAGGGAGACGATTCTAAATGGGTCTGATCTACACTGGAGAGTCCCAAAAAGAGACCAAAGAGCAGACACTTCATAGTGTCCTGGGACAAATCCCATGAGTCCTGAGCTGCAATGGGCTGGATTCTGCTGAGATCGTGAGTCCTGAGCTACCACGGCCTGAATGTCCTTGGAGCCGAGGACACAGCCCTGGCTCACACCTGGACTCCAGGTGGGGATTGCCAGGTGGGGCCTGGACTCTACGCTATAGGACGGTGTGATCGGAAGTGGGCGAGGCTTGAGTTGCTTAATTTGTGGTCATCTGTTCCATAGCAGCAGGACACTCACACGCACTTATGTACACCACCCTGTTTACGAAAAGCAGTCATGATGTGGGGATGCCAGGCTCCAGCACTCAGGGCACTCCCCCCATGGAGCCCTCATCCAGTCACGTGGCTTTATGTGCCCATCTACCCACCACATCACCTGGAAACAGTTCTCAGCACAGGTCTCTCTCCCAAACCCTAGATCAGTGCACAGTTGCCTAACAGACACAGCCACTGGGATGTGCAATGAGCATCTCTGTTTGGCATGTCCAAACCGACACATGAGCCTTCCCTCCACACCTGCTGCACCTGAGTTCATGTGTTAAGTGATGGCGTGTTCACTACGTCCAGCTGCACAGCTCTGACCAGAGAGTCACCTGACTCCTCTTCCTTCAGACCCACAATCTCCGAGCCAGACGCTGCGCTGGGCTCTGCCTTCCACATACACCCAGAAGCCAACCGCTGCCTACACCTTCTCACCACCCTGCCCGGGGCCACTGCTATGTGTGTCCTAGATGACAGCATCTTCTTTATTTTTTCATAGACTTGTCTCTACGCTGTGAGCTATTTACTTACCGTGCTTGTTGCTTATCGTGCACCTCTTTTTAGAATGAGAGCTCTTTGAGGTGGGAGAGCTTTGCTTTAGTCACTGATGAATCTCATAGTTTAGGGAACAGACACATAGTAAGTCCACTGTGTATCTTTTAAATGGATAAATGAATTATGCATCAAGTTTCCCTGCTTCTGTTTTCTATGCGGCTGCACTCACCTCCTCCCTCTCTCTCTCTTCTCTTCTCTTCTCTCTCTCTCTCTCTCTCTCTCTCTCTCTCTCTCTCTCAGCATTTCCGTTCTGTTTGGTTTTCCTTTTTTAGTAAACATAGGTTTTTTTTTAGATTCTTCATTGACCTGTTTATGTTAGCAATAAGTAACTAAATATCTCTATCTGACGTTTTCTGAATTTCTCAAAGGATTCAGGATAATGTAGACACAAAGGGGCTATATCGTTAAGTATAAAATAAAATTTAAAACCAAAATTCTATTTGAGAAAGTTCTTACTTCTGTGTAGAAGACTTGTAGAAGAAGTCTTTCTCGTCACATTTCCTGCTTGGTTGTGCCAGTGGCTTTCCATCCTCCTGGGAGGCATGAATAAAGAAAGACCAGAGGTAAATGGGGATGGACAATGCCTTGGGTCACCACCCCCCCTTCTTCCTTTCTTCCCTTTTCTTCTTCAACAGTATCTTTTGGGTCAACAAGTATATGCTTCCCAGCTTTCCTCCACTGCCTGGGAAATTCACATTTCGCATATATTCTCCTAATGATTAAGTTAAAATTAACAAAGACGTATATCAAAGTTAACATAAAGTCACATTTTTATGAGAAAGCTCTTGAATATTTAATGTTGACAAAGTGTTTAATTCCATAAAATTACATTTTAAAAAATCTTCTGTCTTGTCTAATAATACAAGCGCATTAGTTCTGAAATATTACCCTTTTCTTATCTTTCATCTCATTTTATAAAAACCAATTCCTTGTTATCGTAGCCGCTGTTGCTGCCATCTCTGAGGGCCCCTATGTAGATTCCACCATGCTGCCAGTCCTCCACCTGCTTTGGTTCCTTGTGTCTCCTTGGTTTTTCCCACTGTGGTCCTTGGTTCTGTTCTTTTCACTAAAGTTCAGTTTTCAGTCATTCTTTCACGGATGCGAACTTCCTCTAGCCCTGTTTTTTAACTCATCCTCACATTTGAATAATGTTCTAAGCGGGTTGGAGGTCTAGTTTAATGGTTATGATTGTTTAATAACAAATACGTCTCACTGAATTTGGACTGCACTGAGTTTAATTGCTTGCAGGTGTTCTGTGAGCTCTACCCCCCTCCTCCCTCAGGTTATAGCTAGGATATCTATACTGGTTTTTCTACAGTTTCAAAATAATTTGTTTAGGAGAGGTCATATCTCTGTTCATCTGTTTTCAGACTTGTGATGCTTCTTCAGGCTGAGAATGCATGTCCTCCGAGCTGGTGGCTGTCAGCCATGGGTATCCATCACTTCCTGCTACTGGAGGAGGATGCACTTGCCAGCAATGGGGGTCTGGATTTGGCACTACCAGCCTCTACTACTCAGTCCTCCCCTAAAGTATAGCTGTAGGGGTGGCACAAAATAATGCAAGATACACAGTGACTGTGAAGGTCTGCACAGTGTCTGGTACATAAGGCATATTTTAAAGTGCTAGCTATTTAGGCTCAAGTTATAAACCCCACAGACAATGAACTAATTTAATTACAAACACTGCATTACACCCCCGGTAAGCAGACTTACTTTATAGGCCGCTTCCTTACTGAACGTGTACGTGTGAGTGACTGAGCACGCTTCATGCCGAGACTGGGGAGGAGCGACTTTCACTGGGCTGGTCCAGCCTGAAAACAAACACGACACGCTTTCCATTACCCTGCAGCACACACTTCTTCCACCACAACTATTCCTGCGAGGAAGCTGAACTGTGTGCTGGGAATTAACTTTGTGGTGGATTATCTAACAATTTTTCTCATCCGTGAGAACAGAATAGCCCTGAAATTTATATGTTAGGATTGTTATAATAGCATAGAATTGCTTGTTATTTATTCCTATTATTGGGAAATTAGAAATTATATTGAGACAAATGAAACCACACAACATAACAAAAGTCATGGCATTTAGCAAAAGTAGCAAGCACTGACAGAAATTCACAGGTATAAACCCTTATATTATAGCAGAAAGCTCTCAAACCAACAACCTTAATTTACATCTTATGGAGCTAGAAAAACAACAAACTAAACTCAAAACTAGTAGAAGGAAGGAAATAATAAAGATTAGAGCATAGATACCAAATAGAGAAAATTAATGAAAGTAAAAGTTGGTTCTTTGAAAAGATTAAAAAATTGACTATCAGCTAGAATGACAAGAGAGAAAGAAGAATCAGTAAAATCACAAATAAGAAAACATTACAACTGATTTTACAGAAAAATAATTATTATAAGGAACTAGAGGCCCGGCGCATGAAATTCGTGCAGGGCTGTGGTCCCGAGGCCTGGCCGGCAGTCAATGCGCAAGTGTCTGAGTGTCTGGCATGGAAGGGCAGGTCCCAGCTGACCTCTGGGCCCTGGGCAGCGCCTGGGCCCCTGGGCCCCTGGGCCCTCATGCACCTCCCTCCACCTGAGTCACAGGTGCCCGAGTCCCCACTCAGAGTTGTGGTGAACAAGGCTGGACGCTGTGGGTTGAGGTGCAGAGTTGGCCTCTGGGCTGCCCAGCAGTGCCACACAGAAGCCAGGTGGGCAGCGCACTCTCTCCCAGCTGGCCTCACGGGAAGCCCAACCGGGCCCTGGCTGCAGCCTGGCTCACCCACAGGAGGATGTGTGGGTATAGGGCAGCTCCTTGTGGGCGCCCAGCACCTGAGCATAGGGGCATCCCTGGCATGCGAACCCTGGCATCCCAGGGGAGGGTAGCAGAGGGAGTCAGAGTGAGCTCAGCAGACACCCCACATTCTCACCGCACCTCTGTCCCCATCACCCCCACCCAAGAGGTCGTAGTGCATCACCAACACCTGCCATGTTCCACACCATCCCCTGGTGGTCAGCACATGTCATAGCGAGCAGTCAGACTCCTGAATGAGGGGACAATTTGCATATTAGGCTTTTATTATATAGGATTAGTATGGAAAAAATAATTATATGAAACTACTGTACACCAACAAATTGTATTACCCAGATGAAATGGACCAATTACGAAGTCCACACAACCTACCCAGAATGAATCACGAAGAAACAGAAAATATAAACAGATCTGTAACTTCTAAGGAAATTGACTCAGTAATCCAATATCTACCCTAAAGCAAAGCTCAGGAGCAGACAGCTTCACTGGTGAATTCTGCAAAATGTTTGAAGAATTAATACTAGTCCTGCCCAGGTTCTTCTAAAAAAAAAAATGGATGAGGAGGGAACACTGCCAAACTCATTCTATGACGTCGACATTACAGGGGTGCAAAAGCCAGACCATATCCCTACTAAACACTGATGCAAAATCCTCTACAGAATACCACAGACAAGAATTTAAGGATGTACCAAGAGGATTATACACCATGACCACGTGGGTTTTATTCTTGGATGCAAGAAACTGGAATTCTGCACTATTGGTGGGATTGTAAAATGTGGCAGCTGCTGTGATAAACCGGGTGGTAGTTCCTAAAAAAAAATTACACATAGAATCACCATAGGATTGACCAACTCCACTCCTGGGTACATGTTTAAAGAATTGCAAGCAGGTTCTTGAAGAAATATCTGTACATGTGTGTGCACAGCAGCATTATTCACAACAGCCCAAAGGTGAAGCAATCCAAGTGTCCATTAATGGGTGAATGGATGAAAAAAGTAGTACATGCCTAAAATGGAAGAGTACTCAGCTTTACAAGGGAAGACAACTCTGACACATGCTAATACATGGACATGGTTGTCCATGACGACATTATGCTAAGAGAAACATGCCAGTCACAGAAAGACAAACACTCTATGAGTTTACTTATATGATCTATTCAGGAGAGTCAAATTCATTGAGACAGAAAGAAAAACTGGTTTCCAGGGGAGGGAGAGGGGGGAACTAGGGAGTTAGGGTTTCATGAGTAAGAGAGTTTCTGTTTTGCAAGATGAGAAAAGTTATGGAGATGTATTGTGGTAATGGCTGCACAATGCTGCACTTCACACCAATGAACTATATGCACTTAAAAATGGCTGAGAGCTGTGATGGAACAAATGTTTTTGTACCCCCAACATTTATATACTGAAGCACTTATCCAAAATGTGATGGTATTTGGAGGTTAGGCCCCTGGGAAGTAATGAGGTTTAGATCAGGTCATGAGGGTGGGGCTCCCATGATAGGATTAGTGTCTTTTTAAGAAGAGAAAGGGATACCAGCACTCTCTCTCTCTTCCACATGAGGAAACAACAGAAGGTTAGCCTTCTGCAAGCCAGAAGGAGGGCTCTCAACAAGAACTAACTTCATCTTGGACTTCCCAGCCTTTAGAAGTGTGAGAAACAGGGACCTACTGTTTAAGCCACCCAGTCCACGGTACGTCATTATAGCAGCTCAAGCTGAGACAATGATTTTAAAAAGGTAGGAGGACATACAAAGAGTTACATACATCGCTGTTAGGATGCTGACGGTAGGAAAATTACAGAGGTCACAATAGGCAACATCTTTTTCTGTCTGTGACAAGGGTGACTGAGTAATCTGTTGCAATGAGAACAGAGAGACCAACCAATAAAGGGTTCAAACATGATTGGGGTAAGTTTGGAACACTTGATTGGTGCATAAGAAAGCAAGCCAACTCTGAACAAAGCAGAACCAGTGCATCAGTTAAATGTCTAGACAAGCTTGGAACTGGGCAAGAAGCCAGCCATCTAGTCGTTTATGACTTGGCTTTGGTATTTATGAAAACCCACTGGAAAGCATACTGGGCTGCGATACAATTAATTCGGAGAAGATGTGCTTCGTTATCAGAATGTCTTAGGAATCACATGTATTCAGGTTTGCTAAAAACTGAAGTACTTATTTATAAATAATGACTATTTCCAGGATCTCCAAAGTCACTGAAAGCCTAGGACAAATTATATTGAAACCAATCCCTGAATTCCTGGCCTTATTCCTTGAAAATGTTAATAGCTAATAATAATACGTGCTATTAACTGAATGCTTTACCAGGTTCCAGAAATTATGCTAAGTATTTTACATGTTAACTCATTATTTCTTACACTTTATAAAAAAAGGAATATTATTGCCAATTTAAGTGTAAAGAGACTGGAAACTCTAGACTTTAACTTTATAATATCTAACATTTATTGGTTCGTGGTTCATTCCCTAATGTCAGACATGTTTACACGAATTACACTACATGGCCCTCGCTATAATCTCATGAAGTATTTTTAGGAGCGTGGGAACTTATTTTACAAATAAGGATATGTGGACATAAAGAGATTAGTAACTAGCCGAAGGTCATAGTGAAAGTAAGCTTTGGGCCTGGATGTGAGCCCAGACTGTCTGACCCTAGAGCCTGTCTCCTGAATTCTGTTGTACGGATCCTGGTAGCACAATATGGAGGCTAGATAAGCTCTGTACTTCGTTCTGAGTTGCTGCTACAACCACTGTTAGTTAATTCTAGTTTAGTGGGAAATTAGCTTTAATTTCTTAAACTTGTAATTCATTGGAAAACAGTTCTTAGAAAAACTTACAGAAACAGCTCAACCTGAGGCGGGGTTGTCTGCTTATGAGAAAAGTGGCTTGCTTGTCAAAAATGAACTCCGTTCTCTCGAGGAAGTGTCCCCGACAATGAACACTGTTATACACTAAAACATTAGCAACAGATTGAGCTCCAGGCCTTTGCTGACAGGCTAGACAGAATCAGGGCAATGTGCTCTCTGAGATGAACTCACCAATGGTCCCCTCATGCACTTACCTAAGACAATTCTGCACCTTAGATAGTATTCGATTCTCAGTAATACTGTTTTTCCCTAAGTAGTATTTCCAATGGATTGTAAAATAATTATTTCTTAAAAACTGGTAGTTGAACCTTATTTACAGTCTTCATATGAAAATTCCAAACGAAGATATTTCCCTAAGCCCTCTGCTAACAACTGGAGTGCATATTAAAAGCATACTTCTTATTCTATGCTTACTAGTATATGTCCCCAAATTGCTCTTTCTGGTTCAAAAGCGGGTACCTGGAGGGTAGGGCTCGGAAGCATGATATTGTGGCATTATTTCATTCCCTTTACCTGTTTTCTTACCCCTTTTTCTGTCTCAATTACCTATGGCCTCTCTCCATGCAGTGGCAGGAACCATGACTCCCCACTGCTCCACCATATGCTGCTGCCACTGTCCCTCGCCTATTGCCTGCTTAGGCCTCTGGTCTAGCCTGGGTGTGGAGGAGAAGCAATGCTAGAGGAAGTTCAGCATCCCTTGATGCCGTGTTTGGCCTTTTCCTTTCCACAGGCTAGTCTCTTTGTACTTCCTGTCTACCAGACACACTCCCATACAGGAATACTTCCTGTGGCTTTCCTTCCAAAGTGTCAGCACTGTTGGCCGGGCTGGTGACGTTCTCTGGGAGTGCCTACATACGGTATAGCTGTCAGTGGGTTCATTAGTTGTGCTGTCAGAGCTGTGTGAAGCTATTTCTGCAGGGGTTGCTTCTCACTTCCTGTTCTTACCAGACGCCAAATTTCACTTTCAACTATTTTCCCATTCCATATCAGCCCCTGTAACCTAACTCTCGCAGAACCATCAGATTCACTATTTCCAGAGAGACAACGAGGCATATGACACAATTATCAAAGTCAAATATAACTTGGCTTGTGGTACAATTAGGTTATCTATCCTATATAATAAAAGTCTAATATGCTAAGTGTCTGACCATTCGACCAGTCACGATAATGCACACTGACCACCAGGGGGCAGATACTCCAACCAGTAGGTTAGCTTACTGCTGGAGTCTGATTCATCAGGACTGGGCAAAATGGGCCAGACATGCCGGGGAGCCCTCTCGTGGTCCCTCTCCAGCCCCAATTGTGCACTGGTGGGGTCCCCTGGCCTGCCCTGCCTCTTCTCACAATCTGGGACCCCTCTGGGGATGTCAGAGAGCTGGTTTCAGCCTGATCCCTGCAGGCCAAGGCGGAGGGACCCACTGGTGCACAAATCCATACAATGGGTCTCTAGTACTTATATAATAAACTAGAGGCCCCATGCACGAAATTCGCGCAAGCGGCTCAACCCTTGCAGGCCTGGCTTTGTCCGGAAGGTCATCTGGAAGGATGTTGGGAAGGTCAGTCGGCTGTCCGGTCTAATTAGCATATTACATTTTGAATGCACTTTTAAACACCAAATATTATTTTACAGATAGGTTTATAAGAGGCTAATCATTTTTACTTTTTCCTTACAATTTGTAACTTAAAAATAAGACTTTCTTATTTGGTTCTTTACGACTTTATGTTAAATTATCTACTGAATAATAAATCTTATATCCATGCTCCTTCTCCCTGGTTTCAATGTTTAAAAATTATGAAGCGAATGTCACTTTATTTACCTCCAAGTCTTGCTCTGATGGAAGTATCTGAAGTTGCCCTGGAATTCCATTTTCTGTCTTGTTTTAGTTCTTCTAATAAAATTTTTTGCCTTTTTAGTGTCGTTTGAAATCCCGCATCTGGCCTGGGAACTCGCTGTTGAGGTTTCACGTCACTAAAATCCACCAGACTTGGGATGGCTCTGCCAATGCCAGGCTTTAATTCAGCGTCGCCACCAGGACTCATGAACCCTGAACAGGGATCGCCTAAGGGTACATCATCACGGAGTGGAAATAACGGATAATCTGGCCCATAGGGCGGGGGATAAGGGTAGTATAAATGATAGTCTGGTACGAATGAAGGGGGATAAGGGTGAAATTTAAGAAAAGCAGGGTTGCATTTCTTTTCCATTCTATCACAGTCATGTCTGTCCTCAATTCCTTTCACAAAAGGCATGTTCATTTTTCTTAAGAGATTATAGTAGTGTGGGTAATCTGTATTCTCAACAGCCTTTGTTCCTGCAAGAATGGCCCGTTCAGGGATACTTATCTTCCCAGGTGTGTGCTGTGACTGTACATCCATAGCTTTTCTTAGAATATTGGGCGACTGCAGATAACGTGTTTCTGATGACTCCTTTCTCTTTAACAGTAAAGCATGTACTTCCGATCGTTGAGAATTGGTTAATTTATCATAACAGTATTGACGTGACTTTCTAAAAGTCGACAAGGTAAGGTTTTGGGGTTTTGTTTTGTTTTTCTTTTTTAAGGTATTTTTTCCGGACCAAAGGACGCACAGGGCAGTAACAAACCCCGGGCAGGAAAAAACAAACAGAACAAAGCCCTGTTGCTTAGCAACAGCTAGAACGCTGACACAGGGGTCCCCCAGTTCTTCCTCTGCGAGGTGACAATCCGCCCTGTCCACTGTCCTAGGCATTTTGTCTGCAGTTGCTGGAGGCCTCCTGCGTGAATGCATTTGCACCAAGTGAATAAAATGTTATTTCTAGCGACTCTGTTCCGATTGAGCGAGCCCTCCCGGCTGTGCACGCCTCCGGGGCTGACCCCTGGGCTGACCCCGTGCACTCTCGGCGGGAAGCCCTCCCTCCCAGGTGCCGGCCACCCTGCTCGCTGTCTGCTCCACCTCACACCCGGGGGAGGGCACCCTGCTCCCCGTCCCGCCTCGCACGGCCCCCCCTGAGCGCCGTGAGGCTCCCATTGGAGGCCCGCCATCCCGTCCCGGCGCCCGGTGCTCACCCCGCAGGCAGCTACCTGCGGCTCAGGCCTGAGACGAGGCGGCCATCAGCCCCGGCGCCTCTGGGAGGGCTGCTCCCTCGGCTCCGGCCGGAATCTGCCAGGGCCGCGGGTGTCCCCCACCAGCTACGGCCTGGCCGGGCCCGCCCCGCCCCCACCTCCCGGAAGTGGCAACCAGCACTTCCGGCCGCCATTGTTCCGCCGCCTCCATTCCAGTTCGCGGAGGCGGGCGAGCGGGCGCGGGCTGGCTAACGGCCGCCAGAGTCGCAGAGTCCACGGTCGGCGGGCGGCGGGCGGCGGGTGGCGGGTGTTGATGGAGGCCCGGGCCCCGGGCCTGGCGCGGCGGGGCCGGCGGCGGGCCTCGGGCTCCGCGCTTCCCCGGGCCGCCCTCGTCCTCCTGCTCTCGGCCTCCCTGCTGCGGGCGCCGCCGGCAGGTGAGGGGGCGTGGCTCGGGCGTTGGGTCACGTGCTGCGGGCGCAGGCGCAGGCGCAGGCGCAGGGCGGGCCCTCCGGTCCCCGCGGCGAGGCTGTGCCTGCACCTGGGCCTGCGGCTCCCCTGCACTGTGGCCTGGCCCGCGGCCTGCAGCGCCCCCTGCGGACGGGCTCGTGGGCGCAGGGAGGACTGTGCACCAGGCGCCGTTCCCCCTCCGCGGCCCCCGAGCCCCATGGGAGCTTTGCCTGCGCTCCGCTCCGTGGCGCTGGGCGTCAGGCTCCTG
>PVJC01042390.1:0-15016 GCA_004026665.1 Murina feae
GCTGGCTCCCATGACATCTGATAAGGCAGAAAGGTAATTAACCAATAAGAGACAAGGTGTTACTGAAAAGTGGAGTTCAGGCACCTGATTACTAATTAATCAGGCGTGAGAGCACCTTGTAGCTGCATTCACTATTTAATTATAGCAGCCTCTCTTGGCAAAGGAGCATATGTTCCCAGCTTAATCTACTGGTTTATACTGACATCAAATTGTCATTATCAGAAAGAATCAGGCCTTTTGATTATTTCCACTAATTTATTGAACACTTAAAATTAATGAACCTCAGGCCTTTTAAATGTACTCACTTGGTCTGGAAGATGGGAGGAGAAAGGGGGGTGGGGTGGAAGAAAAGCTTTCATTAAAAGGACAATTTGTTTGGATAAAGGTAAAGCAAATACATTTCATGGGTGATCTGAACTCTATTGCTAAAAATCATGAACTCTACAAGCTGAGCTTTCAAAATGACAGAGAGGAAATAGAGTATGGGGTATGCCCTGCTGACCATCATTGGCTTCCAAAGAACATATGGCTAAAGGTTTTTATATCCTATTTATGTGCCAAATCTCTAGGAGTCCTCACTGCAGTTAAGTTTAATGAAATAAAAGCAATGAAAATCAAATGTTGGAAATCAATTGTTAGACTAACTAATAAGGATTTTATTTTTTAGTTTGAAAATTTAGTTATGTTGTGGAGAATATAGCACAAAACCTTCTTTCTCACATATGAATATCTTTCATATTAAGACACTCTTTGCATGACATCCAAGTTGTGGCTTTTTGTGTTCAGTTTCAGGTGAAGGTCAAGTGCAAGTGATTGTCCAGGTGAAGGAAGGTGTGCCCCCAACTATTTCAGGTGAGTATTAATCCACAAAGTAGAAGTGCCTGGCACATCACAATGTCCTCCAATAATAGTTCCACAAATTCTTTCCATCATATTGTTTGTAAACAGGCAAGTATCAGTCCTAATGGTTTTAAGCCTAACAGCTCTCTGTTGTGTCAGCCCCATAGCTAAGATGTGTCTGTATGTTAAAGAAAGATATACGTAGGGCACATTTCAAAACAGTGGAAAGTAAGAATGAAAAGATGTAAATAAGCACATTTTATAAATTATGGACCAGATGTGTGCACAGGAGTCCAGATCTCCATTAGGCCCCCAACAAACGGAAAGAAAAATTCACGGTATCTCAAACCTTTAATGGTTCCCAGTAATTTCAGGAAATCAGGGTAAACAAACCATCCCCCAAAGTCAGATAGTTCTGTGAAATCTTTCTAACTCATAAAAGCCAAATTTTCAAAGACAAAATGACTCATAAGCACCTTCTAATGTGTTTCATTGTTTGTTTTTGTTTATCCTGAGTCAATTTACCTATACAGTGGCAGCAGGGGAAATCTTTTCAAAGGCTGAGTTTTCTTTTGATTCCCAGTGGCATTTTTGTCATAGGTCAGAGCAGAACCCATGCTAAGCAGAAAATGGTAATTCCTCCATTGAAATGAATAAATAACTGAAGTAAAACTGTAAAGTAGAAGTACTGATGGTGCTAATCCATGTTTATTGGACTAGAAAAAATGTGATTCTTTGTTTTCATAACTGTTTCTGCTCTGTCATAGCATTTTGATCTTTATAGCCCAGATCTTCCTTCTTTCCTTTCCCTTTCTTCTTTCTTTCTTTCTTTCTTTCTTTCTTTCTTTCTTTCTTTCTTTCTTTCTTTCTTTCTTTCTTTCTTTCTTCCTTCCTTCCTTCCTTCCTTCCTTTCTTTCTTTCTTTCTTTCTTTCTTTCTTTCTTTCTTTCTTTCTTTCTTTCTTTCTTTCTTTCTTTCTTTCCTTCTTTCTTCTTTCTTTCCTTCCTTCTTTCCTTCTTTTCTTCTTTCCTTCTTTCTCTCTTTCTCTCTTTCTCTCTTTCTCTCTTTCCTTTTCTTTTCTTTTCTTTTGAAATAACTAAGAGGCTTTATTCATTCTCATCAAGAAGCAACTTCTTTTTCTATTTTTAAATTTAAAAACATTTATTTTTCAGTTATAGTTGACGTACAATATTATATTAGTTTCAGGTGTACAGCATAGTGATGAGATGTTTATATACCTTATGAAGTGACCCCCCCCCGATGAATCTAGTATCCATCTGACACTATACATAGTTATAATATGATCATGGACTATACTCTCTATTTTATACTTGACATCCCCATGATTATTTTCATAACCGGCAATTTGTACTTCTTAGTCCCTTTCACCTTTTTCTATCATCTTCCTAACACCTCTTCCATTTGGTGACCATCCGTTTGTTCTCTGTATCTATGAGTTTGTTTCTGTTTTGTTTTAGGTGGCTCATAAAAGCCTTAATAATTGAATGCCTCTCATGTGAGGTACACGAGGATACAGCAATGGGCAATGGTCTTTGACTTTATGGGGTCTTATGGTCACTTGGGATGTCAATCAAATGACTGACTAAATTTCCTTTAAAATAATTGTTATTAAGGGAAAGTAGCTTACAGTTCTTTCTTCTCTGAAAGTTCTGTGTTCAAAATCACCAAAGAGAGATGAGATCAGTTAGGTCAGTCCCCATTTTGCAAAGAATCTAGCTATTGGGGAAGCTCTCATGTTAGGACCCTTCAAAGCATACTGGGCCATTTATGGTGGTCATTCCTGGTTCAACCAGCTGTAGCCAGGGTGGCCATAGCACTTAGTATGAAGGACTATTTGGAAGAACACTGTGGGTGGCCAGCACCCAAGGACTTTTCAGCAGGGTCAGTTTAACTGGGAGATACTTCATTTGGTTTGTCAATTATAACATGATGAATAAATAGAAATCCAATGCTTTATGGAATTGTAGACTTTTAATAAGGAAAGAAACATCATAGGCTGTCCTATCCAATTGCCTCTTTTTATGAATGAGAGCATCGGAGCCTAGAGATTAAGGTTCACTTGGTAATATCAGTAGTGAGTGGTTAACTTGCTGAGAACTCAGTTTCCAAGCTCATTCTAATGTTCTTTCTGCTTTGCTATATACTTGCTAAAGTGCTTAAACTCCGTTTTATTGCGTATGTGAATTTATGAATTAGATCAGAACCAATTACATACAGCCAGTTTTTCTAGCCTATAAATTTGGGACAGAAAACTACCCTCAAATGCAGCAAGTTACAGAGTTAGTACATTACCATTCTTTATAAATAAATTCAGATATTAATGTGGTTCTCAGATATAGGCTGATTTCCATAGTTTAGGATATATGCAAAGGGAAAAATTTAAATAAATATGGGTGTATTTTGTGTAATGAATAGCTCTATGAAAAACAGTAAAATTATTGCAATATCGAAAAATTTTCCCCCAGTAAAATTTTTTTTTGAGCTTTCGTTTAATTTCAGACTTAGAGAAAATTTGCAAGAGTAGTACAAAGAATTTCCATATACGTTTAACCTAATTTTCCCCAATATTAACATTTTACCAACTGACATTATCAAAAATTCTTGATCAAAACAAGAATGGAATAATTCATGAAATTCTATCTATATGTTAACCTATTCAGAGATTCAATAGAGTTGTAATGTAGATGAAACATTTTGGGTTAAGGTTTCCTGCCGAAGAGAGCATCTTAGCTCACTCATTTAAGTGAAGGCTTATTCTGTATACAAGATTGTGCTGGTCACTGTGGGAATCATGGAAACTAGAGACAGCAGAAATTAGGGGACATATGGGCCAGTTATGGGGAGAGCAGAGGAGGGGATGTGATGTAAATTGCTGTTTGAGTACTTAGTGGTTTGGGGTACAGATTTATGTCCATTTGGGTCAAGATGGTACCTAGTTTTCTGAATACCCCAGTGAAGGTCTTTCATGCCCACCCGACACTGTGGCTTTATTGGTTTCCTCTCAATGCCCATAATGATTTGGAAAAGATGGGAGGCAAGGGGATGAGTAAGTGAAGCAACCACTTAGATGGGAGATAAAAATATTTCTGAAGAGGCTTTTCCTCAACTGTGTTGTTTCTCTAATGGGCGCTAATTTCAAAGACTGTCCATAGTCACATGAGAACATTGAGATGATCAGATGTTCTTTCCCTAAATTTGCCAACCCCTGTCCCATGGGTCTAAGTTTATTGCCTTTTCTCTGATCTCTGAGAGTCTGTCACCCTTCTCCTATTTAAAGTCAGCCCATCCCTTCCAGCACCTTCGGAGCGAGGTGCCATCGGGAAGTAACCTTGTCTTGTGTAGTTAACCTGCCCTTCTTCACTGGCGCCTTCGTGTATTGCTTCCCAATTACAATAAAACAAAACAAAATGTATGAATACTTACCTAATCCTTCTCTAGTTGATATCGCCTCTTCAAACTTCTCTAAATACTAGTAGCTTCCTCTTTATGCAGAGCCATCAAAAGCTGGGGCAGATGAAGGGTTAAGGTGGAAAGGGCAATATGTAGCTGAGATATGAAGTTCGAACCACCTCAAATTTTGGTTGTCGTTGAGTGGCAGATCTGTAGAGGAAAGCAGGGTGAGGCTTCATTCTAAATGGTGATCCTGACCAAAATTTATGGACTCCAGTTTCAAGGTAAGTCTAACTTATGGAAAGGTTGGGAAGACAGATCAGAGGCTGAGAGTCTCAATGTTGAAAGGTTCCTCAGTAAGCTCTGTGGATATTCTGACCCAGTGTCTTCCTTGCTTCTCTCCACTGCATCCCTCAATCCACTGTAATCCACAGTGGTTTCCCCCTTGAAAAATCCTCCACTGGGACTTCTCTCATCCTGATCACTCATGCCCTGCTCACCTAGTTCAATAGCCACTTCTTCTTCCTTCTCTCATCAGAAATTTGCTATTAACAAGGTCACTTTTTCCCTTTGGACATTTATTTTCTAGGTTTCCAGGAAATTCTCTCCTGGTTCTCCCTGAATACCTCTGACTGCTTCTTCTTTCACTGTCAGAGGCTCTTTTCCTCTCTCACCTTTCTATATTAATAACAATCATGTAGAAGCTAGGTAGTAACTGTATGGAAATCTACTAACCACTCAGGAGGATGAGGTGTTTCCTTATCCATTCCCTGTATAGATTGTATAGAGTAATCAAATTCCTTCATAATAACATCCCTTAGGACAGCTACCTTAAGATTTACTTTGTTCAATTAAAGGCATTTTTAGCCTTTGTATAAATGAGAGTGAAGATGACTAAAGGGAAGAATGTTTGTTTCCTACATCTGCAATATAAAATTGAAGTAATTAGGGTTTTTGAGGTTTGGCATAGGGTTTTGAAGAACCTAGTTATTGCCTGTTTAAAATATCACTGGAAATAAGGCTTCAGGACATCTTTTTTTTTCTGGTGCTTGTGGTTTTAGTTAGTGGCCATTTCAACAAATGTTCCCATCCTATCCCCACCTGAATATTTAGGGTATAGTATTGGAAAGGAGTAAATATTGGGAGGAAACTTAGGAAGGTATTACAGTATTAGTTTTTATAAAATATAGAGAGAGCTTCTTTCTGAGTGAGGCTTGTTTCTAGACATTGCCTGATTCCCATGATATGGGATATGCTTTATGCTGATTAAATTGCCTAGAATTTCTACTTGACTATCTATCTATCTATCTATCTATCTATCTATCTATCTATCTATCTGTCATCTATCATTTATCTATCTATCTTCCTAGGGAGTTGGGTTCAAGTAGATAAAACAATTGGGTGTTCCCTATGGTTCTTGGCTGCAAGCTTTTCTTTTTTCACACCACAGTCCTTGGAACTATCACAAATATCCTCTGTTTCAAATACGACTTCTTGGGCTGATGACATCAAAATCCATCTCTCTGACTCAGAACCATTTTCCATGCTCCAGATTCATGTCCATTCCCTGCTTGCAGTGTATTTTCACCTGCAGGCCTCATAAGGTACTCTGAACTCCATATGGCCGAAACAGAATTCATTAATACATGTCCTAATGGGTATCTCCATCTCTGCCCGTCAGCACCCATGATGGAAACCCAGAGGTCAGCACCCATGATGGAAATACAGAGGCTTCCCCATCTTTGTTACTCTTCACATATTGATCTCTGATTCCCCATCTTTGTTACTCTTCACATATTGATCTCTGATTGTTTTTGCAGCCTCACCATTTGCCTCCTTATAAACTGCCCATAGTTCTTCCATTTGATCTTTTATTTCTTCCCATTACTCATGCTCATTCCTCTGTCTAGAGTGCAGATTCTCACCACATACCCTCACCACATCTCACTTCCCCTTTACCTTTATAGCTCCCGAGCCTTTCAAATGCAGCCCAGATCTTCCTCTCCAGGAAGGCTGCCCTGGCAAGGTCTCATTTCCTCCGTTGCTCAGGAACCATTAGAGAGAAATCCCTTCAGAACGCTATCCTCCCAATATTTACTACACAACTTACATATGCTATTAGCTCCTTGGGGCAAAGTGTGGCCTAGTATTTCTTTTTGTATCCCTACATTTTTAGGACAATTCTGGTAGAGAAGACATTGATTATTTATGGTTATGAATGACATCTGCCCCTCCCACCAATCATGTGAGATCCCCCATCATATGAGTTCTTGAAACTCCCAGAAAATTTTTCTAGCGTGAGAAGAAACTATTTTTCATAGAGCAAATATATTCTCCCTATAAGACTTAATTTCACTTGTGGTTTAATTTGAACTACTCAAAATATTACTGAATAAAAGAAGATCTGTGCTGGAAGAAGAATGTTTAGTCATCTGTGAATCTTTTCATTCTCTTCTGAGACAGTTTCTCTGCCCCGTGACTGTAGCTGGAATCACATTCCAGTAAAGAACATGTGGGTACAATTCAGCATGGTGTGCGTGATGTGATGCTGGGCATTCCTCATTGGAAATCAGTTAATTTATGTTTCCATTCCCTGATGAAGAGGCCAGTAGGAGGGTTAAAAGAAAATTCTGCTTGATCATCAGTGGTAGAATCAGTAAAAATCATTTGTAAATTATTGTAATGAGTGGTGTCCAAATTATTATCCTGCTTTTAATATTCATTAAGAGCTACCAGAAGATCATACCCTTTGATTCAGTGATTCTATTTTAAGAGGAAATCAACTTAAATACCAAATATTAGAAATTAAGCAAATTATGGACTTTTCATATGGAATACTAGAGGCCCAGTATACACGAGTAGGGTCCCTAGGCCTGGCTGGTGGTCAGGGCCAATCAGGGCCTTCTGGCTACTGTCCAAGGCCTCCTCCCCCTGCCCCCGCCTCCTCCCTTCCCCCACTGCTGGCCAGGGCCTTCCTTCATTCTGCACCCCCTGGTGGTTAGCATACGTTATAGTGAGTGATTGAACTCCTAGTCTCCAGTAGAACTCCCAAGGGGACACTTTGCATATTAGCCTTTTATATATATAGATAGATAGATAGATAGATAGATAGATAGATATAGATTAGGTAGCCATTAAAATTATATTTACAAGGAGTTATAATGACATGAGAAAATGCATATGAAAAATTACTAAGCTAAATAAAGAAAGAATTGGTTGTAAAATTGCATATATGATATAATCTCAATTATATAAAAATGCTGGAAGGAAATACAAATAAAAGGTTAATGGTGTTATCTCTAGGTAGTGAGGTTATAAGCCATTATTATTTTTTGATTTTTCTTTCTATATGTGCCCTTTTCAATTGTTTTATGATAAGCTCATATAGTAATTATAATAAAGCAAAACACAACTATTTAATAACAGAAGTAAATTATATTTTCCCTAGAAGTGGAGGGAATCAGTGGAGTGAATAATTATTTGCTTTGTACCTGATAAAAGTTTTGTTGGAAAGTTATAAAATTTTAAAAAACAGCCCTTCTGTAGGTGAAAATACCACCAGAATTCTAAAATAATAATAGAATTTGCCTGTTATCATAGTGAATCAGATTTTCAGTTACTCTTTACTACTTCTCTCTTGTTTCCTAGCTAGTACCTCTGTGCCTGAATCAGCTTTAAAGTGGTCCCTCCCTGAAGCTTGGACAGGCATTGAAGAGGGTTGGGGAGGACACAACCATACTATCCCAGGCCCTGGGGATGATGTCCTGATTTTACCAAGTGAGTAAAAATAATCCATGAATTAATCACTGGCAGACTGAACCAGATTAAGTCTAGTTGGGGATTATCTGTCATTTAAGTTTATTGTGTGACACAGTAGAGAATGTGGAAATAAGTAGGCACTTATAAGTGAAATCTGGAGAAAATAGCTCAGCCAACCTTCATTAAATGTAGAATAAGTAGTCACAATGCCAAGAAGACTCAAAATTATGGACTAGCCAGATAATTTTTTTTATGTTGTTAGAGAACAGATTTATACCTTATGCTTGAAAGGCAGAGTACATGGAAATAAACAGTTTTTAAAATGGCTTTTAATCTTTTGCCTGTGTGAAGCTTTGAAAGATAGGACTCAGAAAAAAAACGACAAGTAAGCTCTTCTGTTGCCACGATTTTCCAAAGATGCTAGAAAAGGAACAGATTAATAAAAAGAGAAAAAAAAATATCTATCTATCATCTATCCATCTGTCTATTTAGAACTTCCTCCCTGTGTAATAACACACAGGAAAAAGATGATTCCTCAGAAATACAGAAATACCACACTTATAAAATTCATTTTTTCTATATAGATAGTTTTTGAAACTCCCAGAAAGTCTCTCCAGCCTGAGAAGAAAATATTTTTAATAGAACATATATATTTCCCCTAAGAGACCTAACTCCATTTATGGTTTGAAATTAAGTAAATACTGCATAAAAGAAAATCAGTACTGGAAGGTGAACATCTGGTCATCGGTGAAGTAATAATGATAATATTAAGCATTTGTTGACAACTAACAACATGGTGGGAATTATTCTTCATATATTAACTGATTTAATTCCCATAATAACTCTGTGATATTAGTAATATTATTAACCCCATTCTTTTTTTTTAAAGTATATTTTATTGATTTTTTTTTACAGAGAGGAAGGGAGAGGGATAGAGAGGTAGAAACATCGATGAGAGGGAAACATCAATCAGCTGCCTCCTGCACACCCCCTACTGGGGATGTGCCCACAACCAAGGTACATGCCCTTGACCTGAATGGAACCTGGGACCCTTCAGTCCGCAGGCCGACACTCTGTCCACTGAGCCAAACCGGTTAGGGCAACCCCATTCTTACTGACAGAGAAACAGAGGTCAGGGCAGTTAAGAAATTTCTCAGGATCACACAGTTTGAGGTTCAGCAGTCAGAATTTTAACCCAGACTGTCTTACTCCGAGTCTATATTCTTAGCCAATCAAATGCATTCTTCCTCTAAAAAGTCTAAGAATATGGGTGGTGAGGGTCTGGGGGAGGGGGGAGGAGTGAGCTAGAAGAGGTTAATGGGGAGGGGGAAAGGGGAACTTATGGAATACTTTCAACAATAAAGGTTAAAAAATTAAAATATATAATCTAAGAGTAAACAAAAGAGAGTAGTTGTGTTATTTGTTTTATTGATGACAAAAAATGAAGGCAGAAAAAATAGAGTAAAATAAAATTAAAAAGAGAGAGAAAAACAACAGCAAAATATACTATCTTCTGGGCAGTGGTGGTGTGCCTGTAATTGCATAGAGAGTTGAGGGGCTGGAGGGAGTGGGCTGATCAATAGGAACTTGAACTATCATTATTATTATCCAGCTTCCCTATCTTCCACTTCTCTCTGTGGAGGATGTAACTTTTTGAGTAAACAAGCTCATGAGTCATTCCTATACGAAAAGGAAAATCTGTTCTGTCTCAGCCATCTCTTTGATGAATCTGGCCAGCGGATTGGCCCTGGGCTATGGTTTTTCCCACTGAGCAAGCTGTTTCTCCCGCCCTGTGCAGGAAGCAAGAGAAGCTTTTGAAGGTTGCCAAGCTTTTAATATCCTTTGGGACCTTTGTGCTGAGTGAGGAACAATCTTAGCTATCTTGCTTGGCATTGCAGTTGACTGTATCCATGTGTGTCCTGGCCGGCTAGAACCTCTGGCATTCTCCAGCATCCTCATTCTTTTGTTCAGGGCCAGCTAATGAGATGGACCTGAATTTTCCATAAGATTGCTTTTAAATAGCACAAATCAGTGCTTTGGAAAAAGGTGGGTGGGGGCATAGTCATTGGATGATTAGAGCATCTTTTGTCCTTTAGTATTATTGTGAGAACCAGAGGAGTTAAGACTTTTAAAACATGTAGTTATTGTTTATTATTTGTACTTTTCAAATGTAAAGATAAGTAAATGAAAACTGATATGTAATATATAATAAAGGAATTCCTTACTCTTTTCCTGTTGCCCCTCTCTTCTAATAAGCCCTCTTTGAACTCCAGCAAATCATCTTATAGTGACCAGCATTTTAATTCATTATTCCATTCAGTTTCGAGCCTTCAGAGGAGCTGTTCCAGCTAATTTTTCTCTACTTATTTTTTGGCGAACCTTGACATTTTGACCTCTGATGGAGCTTTGGGTTTAATTTACCTCCTCTTTCTATTTGTGCTGTGTGTTCTTAACCTTTTCCTGGCTCTCCTGGTTTCTTTCATTCTTATTCTTTGAATCAAGTACACTTGTTCACCCAGGTCTGGCACAAAACAGACATTCAATAAGTATTGCTTAAATGAAGTGCGCAGGTCAATGCTGTCATCCATAATTTAATACCAGAAATAAATCTTTGAGTTTGACATAGTACAACTATACAGTTTTACAGGTCTGTGGAAAATAGTGTCTTCTTCTTTGGACAGATTCCTGATAACTAAGATTTTTACTGTGGTGATAACTGCCACTATAACTTGAGTGCTTGATGTTTGCACACTGTGCTGTGTGATCTGCATATATGTCCTCAATTAAGTCTCACAACTACTTTATGTGAGGATGCTGTTTTCACCCTCCTTTGATAGAAATCCGGGACACAGAGAGATTAAGTAACTTGCACAAGTTTCATCCAGCTATTCAATAAAGAGGCTGGGGCAGGAAATCAGACACTTTGTTTCCACTGCCCTAACTCTTTATCATATCATTTTTAAAAACTCCACATCCCTGCCTGCTATGCTTCAGTCACATCAGACTACATTTTTTACTGAATTCATATTTTTCTGCTGGCTGCTCACATTGTTCCCTTCATGCAGAATTAAACCAAAGAGAATTTTATTATTTGCTCTACTCAAGGAATTGAATCTTACCACATCCCCAGTAGATGCACACACATGGGAAAACTGGAGAAACATCCCAAAGAAGTATCTGATGTAATGAGCCACTGGTATAAGCACTTGCTGTGCATCTGGTACCAAATGTAGCTGTAATTCAAGGTGATACTTCTTTTCACTTCAGTTTAACCAACATTTACTGAGCACTCACAGTGGTCAAGACACTGAACCAGGTGCTCTTGATCTGAGGCTCCAGAGGCAAGTCAGATACAGCCAAGGCCTCAAAGCAACTAGTGACCTCAGCTGGGTTAATAAAATACCTGATACATAACAATATAATAAATAGCTGCAATCAAAACAGACGTGTTTAGAATCACAGTCTTAGTGGAAGAGAGGCATTTGAAGTGGCCCTTAGAAGATGGGATAACAGTCTGAGGGACAGTCTGAGACACTAGGGCATACTGGAGAGGTAGCAAGGCTTCAGGAGATAAGGAGGGCTGTCGATGAGGATAAACCTGGGACTGCATTTGGATTCTGACATTTACCAACGGCGTGATATTGGATAAATTTTAAACCTTTCTGACCTTCATCTGTAACATGAGGGCTCAGTTACATATAATTAACACATCATAATGTTGAGAAGAGTGTTGGCAGTAATGGAATTATGGATGAAAGTTGTGATTTTTAATGGATCAGGAGCTCCTTTCCTTCATTTTTTCCATCTGGCTGCCTCTCCTGGCCTCTGCTATTAGCGACACTTCGTATTTGCTTTCCAATGGCTTATTATTTAATTTTCACAACATCTTTGGGAGGTAAATAGGTAATAACTATTATTACAGTAAAAACCCATTTTTACATAATATGATTTTAATGGAACTGCTGATTTTATAAAATGAAAGTGACTGGTAAAGAAGATTTAAGTGATCCTTTTGAACCCCTAATATAATTTTATGGTGTTTTGTGTATTTTAATTCATTAATAAAGAAAATGGGTAGAACATTCCCATCATTATTCAAATAGAATAGCATAATTTTTTCAATAAAATTCTTAGGGTAAATTTGCCTGTTTCCATTCTCTGGGAAATATATTTTATGGAATGACCTCAGACCCATCCTATTTCATAAAAATAGGTAGGACTTTACTGTACTAATAAAAGATATCACTATCTTAAGTATGGTACCGTTTTCCTTTGAAGCATTCGGTCTTTACAGACATTGGATTAAAAAAATATTAACAGCCAGAGAGATTTATATATACATACACTAGAGGCCCAGTGCACAAAAATTTGTGCACTCGGGGGTCCCTCAGCCCATCCTGTGCCCTCTCACAGTCTGAAGCCCCTCAGGGGATGTCCACCTGCTGGCTTAGGCCCACTCCCCAGGGAGTTGGGCCTAACCTGGCAGTCAAACATCCCTTTGGCAGCCTGGGAGCCCTCAGAGGATGTCCATTTGCTAGAGGGGAGCAGGCCTAAGTTGCAGTCAGACATCCTTAGCGCTGCTGAGGAGGCAGGAGAGACTCCCACCACTACTGCTTTACTGGCAGCTGTCAGCCTGACTTGTAGCTGAGCAGAGCTCCCTCTGTGGGAGCATATTGACCACCAGGAGGGAGCTCCTGCATTGAGCGTCTGTCCCCTTGTGGTCAGTGTGTGTCATAGTGACCAGTCATTTCTAGTCGTTCTGTTGTTAGGGTCAATTTTCATATTACCCTTTTATTATATAGGATAGAGGCCTGGTGCATGGGTGGGGGCTGGCTGGTTTGCCCTGAAGGGTGTCTCAGATCAGGGTAGGGTTCCTGCTGGGGTACCTGGCCAGCCTGGGTGAGGGGCTGATCGGTGTTTTCAGGCTGGCCATATCCCCTTCAGGGTAAAGGGTCCTGCTGGGGTGCCTGACCAGTCTGGCTGAGTGGCTGATGGCTATTTTCAGGCTGGCCAAGCCCCCCAGTGGAGACCCTCACCCCATGAGGCTGTGGCCAGCCTGGTGAGGGGCTGATGGCTTTTTGCAGGCTGGCTACAGTCCCTTCAGGGTGGGGGTCCCTGCTAGGGTGCCTGGCCAGCCTGTGTGATGGGCTGATGGCTGTTTGCAGGCTGGCCAAGTCCCCCAACAGGAACCCTCATCCCATGAGGGTGTGGCTATCTTGGGTGAGGGGCTGATAGCTGTTTGTAGGCTGGCAACTGCTCCAGCGACCCCAGCTCCCAGAGGTTGGCTGGAAGCAGGTATCTGGGATTTATTTATCTTCTATAATTGAAACTTTGTTGCCTTGAGTGGAGGCAACAGCTGGCCATGGCAGGCAGAAAGCTTGGCTTCCTCCATCACCAGGGCAACCAAACAACCATGCCTCCTGCTTGCTCCAGCTCCATGGCTGCCAGTTGCCATCTTGGTTGGATTAATTTGCATATAATTGCTCTGATTGGCTGGTGGGCATGGCTTAGGGCGTAGTGGAGGTGTGGTCAATTTGCATGTTTCTCTTTTATTAGATTACACACACACACACACACACACACACACACACACTAGGGGCTCGGTGCACAAAATTTATGCACTGCTGGAGGAGGTTTCTCAGCCCAGCCTGCCCCCTCTCACATATTGGAAGCCCTCAGGGGGTGTTCTACTGATGGCTTAGGCCCACTCCCTGATTCCCTTGGGGAGCAGGCCTAAGCCGCAGTCTGGCCTCTTTTTGTGGGAGGCGACCAGGCTAATCAGGGGAAGCCACCAGCCCCATCACCCCACTGCTGCAGCCAATTCCAGTCACCACAGCCACCAAGGTGTTTTCATCAACATGGACTCCAGTCCCTTCACCATGAAAAAATGACAACTTTCTTTAGGCATTTTCAAGATGTGTCTTTCATAGGATATGACATTTCTTTCTTTCTTTCTTTTTTAAATCCTTTTAGAGAATGTGGAAGAAAAGGGAAAAACAGAGAGAAACATCAAAGTGAGAGGAACACTTTGATGGGTTGCCTCCTGCATATGCCCTGATCTGGGCCCTGGCCAGGGAGGACCCTGCAACCTAGGTACATGCCCTTGGTCAGAATTGAACCCAGGCCCTGCAGTCAGCAGGCTGAAGTATTATGCACTGAGCCAAACCAGCTAGGGCAGGACATGACATTTCTTAGCCCTCTAGCAGTGGACCTTCATTTCTTTTTCTCTAAGAGTGTGGTGGAAAAACCCTAGATCACCTTTAGGGATTCTTATTACCCAAGTTACTAAGAATATTACCAGTGACATACAGGGAGCTTAGCCAATGAGCAATAAGAAAAGGTGTTTCCTCTGTAGTTCACTCTGATCACTGGCTCCACCCCTGCCCAGGCCTGTAAGCTCTGGCCGAGGCTGTAGGCCTGGGCAGGGGACCCCCAAACCCCTCCGATCACCAGCTTCACAGAGCCCAGGCCTCTGCCATTGTCAGCTCTGCCCTTATCCCATTGGCAGCCTCTGGCCAAAGCTACAGGCCTGGGCAAGGGACCCCCAGACCCCTGCTTTGCCAGCTCCATCGGTGCCCAGGCCCCTGCAATCTCTGGCCTTGCCCCTGCCCAGGCCTTGTGTCTGGCTAGGGAACCCTCACACCCCTCTGATCACCCGCTCCTCCCTTGCCCATGCCTGAGGCCTCTGGTAAAGGCCTCTGACCTGGGCAGGGGATCCCCCAGCCCACTCTGATTGCCTGTTCTGCTCCTCAGGCCCCCCGACTCCCAGCCACCTGCCTGGCTAACAGGCCTGAGCACTTCAGTGGCAGGGCTGAGCCGGACTGGGCGCCGCCATCTTGTGGCTGTGGGGGAAGCCATCTTTGTGACAGAATGATGCCTAATTTGCATATTACTCTTTTATTAGATAGAATGTGGTATGGGCACCTCTGTCTTGTGGCCATGGGGGAAGCCATCTTTGTGACACAATGATGCCTTATTTGCATATTACTCTTTTATTAGATGGAATG
>PVJC01042391.1:0-14961 GCA_004026665.1 Murina feae
AGAAGCTTTTTATTTTGATGTAGTCCCATTTGTTTATTTTCTCTTTTGTTTCCAATGCCTTAGGAGCTGTATCAGTGAAGAAATTACTTCAGCATATGTCTGAGATTTTGTTGCCTTTAGATTCCTCTAGTATATTTATGGTTTCCCATTTTACATTTAAGTCCTTTATCCATTTTGAGTTTATTTTTGTGTATGGTGTAAGTTGGTGGTCTAGCTTCTTCTTTTTTTTTTTTTTTTTGCATGTATCTGTCCAAGTTTCCCAACACCATTTATTGAAGAGACTGTCTTGACCCCATTGTATGTTCTTGCCTCATGGTATCTTTCACCTTATGTGTCTTCCTTCTGGAGTGAAATGATTAGAGGGAGACTGAGCCCACCTCACCTGCCATCATTTTGGAACACTATGTAAGTTCCATGTTCTTTCATATGTCTGTCAAAGCAGGTTTACTGTATCAGCAAAATTCAAACCAAAAGTCACAGGCACCCAAAAATGAGTCAGGAAGGTACATTTACATAATTCCACTTGATATTGATGGCATTTTAAAACATGTTTTAGTTGATTTCAGAGAGGGAGGGAGGGAAAAAGGGAGGGAGGGAGGGAGGGAGGGAGAAAGAGAGAGAGAGAGAGAGAGAGAGAGAGAGAGAGAGAGAGAGAGAGATGATGATGACGATGATGAAGAAGAAGAAAGAGAATCATTGATTGGCTGTCTTCTTCATACCATACACTGGGAATTAAGGCCAAAACCCTGGCATGTGCCCTGACCTAGAATCAAACCATGACCTCCTGCTTCGAACCTCTGATGCGTCTGGGGACAGGCCCCCAGCGAGGACACACACACATGGGCAACTGTTCTGAGACTACGTGGTGTGGCTGGGGGAACACCCCCAGTGGGCACACACACACACACACACACACACACACACAGGGTGACTGCTCCGAGCCTCTGATGAGGCTGGGGGCACACACACACACACATGCCTGCTCTGAGCCTCTGCTGTTAGACTGTAGTCATCAGTAGGACATCCAATAAGGGTTCCCAGACTGTGAGAGAGAGCAGGCTCGGCTGAGGCCCCCCTGCACCCCCCCCCGCATGAATTTCATGCACCAGGCCTCTAGTTCTTGATATATGGATAGGCATTGGTGTATGCACTTTATTCATATGTCATATTGTCATATTTTATAAATGGTGCCAATATTTCCTGAAGAGAAGAGAAGATGGGATGACAACAGATATTTTATTTGTCTGTTAACTCTCTTAAAGTGAAAAGTGACTGGAGAAGATTCTTACAAAGAAACCATATAATGAATGTTACACTACAGATAAGAAAATGGCAAAGTTGATCTTTCACTCCAAATACTAGCCTTTCTTAGCTCCATTATGAGGTAAAAAAATCACTGATCAGATCTTCTAAGAAAAATTGGCCAAAGAGGCAAAAAGTTACCCAGGAAGTAACTTGAAATTGTGGGTTAATTCACTGTTTTTTATAATAAACCTGACTATGCATTTGTTATTGATGATAAGCTAGTGATAGTTGTTCATATAGAGACTTTATTTTTTAAAATACACATTTTGGAGGGGTTGCAAAACTCAAAATAACTTTACTGATAGGATGACATTATCTAAAATATTTGGAGATAAGTATAGGGGAAAAGTATACTCCAATTATTTCTCCTGGTTACTATAATAAAACCAAAAGCATTTATGTACTTTTTATAACACATCAGTCTCTTTTCAAATATATCATATATTACTTTACATGAAGACCTTATGAAGTTGATGCTAATTTCCCCATTTCATGAAATCAAAATTTTGAAACATTGCAACTTATTCCAGGGGATAATTAACAAATGGAACAGCTGTAACCAGATCCTTGATCTTAGGATTTCGAATTCTGTCTTGTTCTCACTTCCAGCTTCAGTTACAAACCATCCACTTAGATAAAACTGAATTCAGTTACTGGCATCAAAGATTCCAAAACAAAGTCCTTGTATTATCTGATGTTCTCTATTTTTACTTTTTAAAACTAATTTACATGTCAGTTGATTCCCAGGGGAGAAAAAAGAAAGAAAACATAGTAATTGACATGTCAATGTTATATTGATAGTAAACTCAGTTGTCATTCATGAGGTTAATCTTAAAGGATGATTATCTCATCCAGTAGAGGGAGCCTGATGGGGCTTGACTACTCAGTTTATCACTAAGCAGGGTACAATAGGCTGGGTGATGCCATTGCTTGTCTTCCGAGCAGGCACTCACTGTGCCATCAGGACTAGCAAGTGATTCCACTTGCACTTGCACCTCCATTCCTCACCTTCCTACAGGTTCTGAAGATGCCTCTGTAGCTTGATGGCTCACTGATGAGTTGTGCTCGCAACTACTTGAAACCTGGTTTCCAAATAATTTTCACCCAATTTTTCTCTAATGTTAAGATCCTCTGCAGCACTTTGCATTGCAATTCAAAACCTGTAGACATTTCTTGGAAATGTATACATGACATGTATTTATTTATTTTTAAATAAATTATATTAATTTTTTACAGAGAGGAAGGGAGAGGTATAGAGAGTTAGAAACATCGATGAGAGAGAAACATCGATCAGCTGCCTCCTGCACATCTCCTATTTGGGATGTGCCCACAACCAAGGTACATGCCCTTGACTGGAATCGAACCCGGGACCTTTCAGTCTGCAGGCTGACGCTCTATCCACCAAGCCTAACTGGTTAGGGTAGTACATGACATGTGTTTAACTGATTTCCCTATAATTGATAACATAGGTCAAAGCTCACTAAAGGAAGGAATAATAGGGACATTTTAAAATGATTTTCTCTTTAAGCAAAGTAGCTTTAAATAAAGAAGCTATTTACCCTGCCGATATTAATTTCATTAGACATAGGTATGGATACAGAATATTAAACAGTGATCTCAAATGAGTTTTGAAAACAGATCTATATAATAAAAGCCTAAGCAACTGTTATGGCAGAATGACCAGAATTACTGGTCGCTATGATGTACACTGACCACCAGGGGTCAGACACTCAACACAGGAAGCTGAGCTCATGGCTGGCAAGTGCAGTGGCAGTGGCAGGAGCCTCTCCTGCCTCTGCAGCAGTGCTAAGGAGCAGTGAGCCAAGCAGTAAGGAGTAGCAAGCAGGTGGATGGTAAGAAAAAAGGGGTCTCAGACTGTGAGAGGGATGTCTGACTGCTGGCTTAGGCCTGCTCCCTCAGGCAGGCGGTCATCCCCCAAAAGGTCCTGGACTGCGAGAGAGCAAAGGTCGGGCTGAGGGTCTCCTCTCCCCCTCAGTGCATGAATTTTGTGCATTGGCCCCTAATATAATATAAATCCTTAACTAATTAATGTTGAATGTTATGAGCACACCCATATTTTCACTCACATGTATGCCATGATGTGGGAAACTACTCACCTGAACTTATTATACAGCAATGTCTGAATCAGTGTATAATTAACATTAGTAGTCCATGTTTGTGACAATTATGCAGTTTATGCACCAAAGCAAAAACATTTAAAGGTTTTATTAAGAACTCAATATCTTTCTGATAAAATGTGATATCTTGGGAAGAAAATGTTGCCTTGCTGTTTGGAGAGTATGTTAAAGTTAACACATTACTGTCTATGATAGACTAGAGTTTTCCTCATGCTGACTATATGAGGGCTTTCTCTCTCAGAAACTCTGAAATGAACCCAAATTCGCTAAGATTTTTTTTTAAGGAGCTGGGATTAACCGGCTCTGTCACTTGAGAAAATTATCTGCTTTATTTAAGCCTCAGTTTCTTTACCTGTGCAATGGGGAACAGTGACAGCTCCCTGGCTTTTGTAGTTTTGAGATTTCACAGACTTTGAATAAAACCTCCCCGTCTCAAGAAGTGAGTTCAATCCATCTCCTTCTGACCCTGCAAAGCTAGGAAGTGATATACATTCAGAAAGGTAAATGCCACTCAGCCACTAAAATCTTTTCTGGACACTCAGCCATTCTCTAGACTCAGCCAGAATGATCTTTTCAAATAAAAATGTGATTGTGTCACTCACTCCCTGCTAAAAACCCTTGAATGACTTCCTATTGTTCCTGGGACCAGAGCCCAAATCCTTATGTAACTTCAAAAGCCTGGGTAGTCTGACCCGCCTCCCTCTGCAGCACAGAGCAGTAATTCATGAATATACTGCTGTCACTTCCCCACTCGGACTAGGGACTGGCTTTCAGTCTTTACTCGGCGCATGTCCATGGCCTGTGTGTAATCAGTGGGACGTCAGACACTAGGACAGAGGACACCACTAAAAAAACAGGGTGATTAGAATATCCCACTGAAGCAAATAGAAATCTCAGTAGGAACAACAAGCATTGACAAGTATTGCTGAGTCACATAAAGCTAGAAGCAACCTTACTGTGAATTTAAAGAAAGAATACGTGGGATAGAAGGAATCATTTCAGCTGTTGCCAGCTTTTCCTAGAGAATGAACGGCTCTGAAATTATTCTTTCAGCTTCTTTTAATTTTTTTATCTTTATTGTTGAAAGTATTGTAGATGTCCCCTTTCCTCTTTCCCTTTTTCCTCCCCTCCCCACTCCCAGCCCCTCCCCAAAACAACAAAATCTAATCACTCTGAGGGGGCTGACTCATACTGCTGAAAATCACATGAGATCAACTTGTGGGTCAGAAGATGGATTCAGGCATTTACATGGAGAAATAAAAGTGGGTGTCCCCACTGGGACATGGAATTAGCATCAGAAGGCTCACTTGGCAAATGGGGAGGCTGCTTTTAGCAGGTGCCCAGCAGCAAATAAGCCCGCTGGACCTAAGGGCTGGCCCTTTAGGACACTTCTCCCCAGGACCCCGTGGCCATATTATTAGGTTTTTCTTCACAGATCTCATTTGCAAAGATATGGGCTTCTTTCCTTCTTCTTTCTTTTTTTTTTCAAATCCTCACCTGAGGAGTGAGGATATTTTTTCCACTGATTTTTTTTTTAATAGAGTGTAAGAGTGAGGAGTGGAGAGAAACATCAATGTGAGAGAGACACATAGATTGGTTGCCTCGAAAATGTACTCCGGGGGTGGGGATCAAACCTGAAATCCAGGTACGTGCCCTTGACTGGGATCCTAACCTGAAATCCAGGTACATGTCCTTGCGCAGGCTAACACTCTAACCATTGAGAAACATGGGCCAGGCCATATGGGCTTATTTTCCAACTCATTCTTACCTCAGAGTTGATCTGGGGGGAGGGGGGAATCAACTAAGGTTTCTAAAGTTTATGCCTTCCCAGCTAGACAAATCTGATTGTACTGGTGTTGCTTTAGATTGCGAGATTTCATGTGCATTTTTAAAAAAATATATAGAGGTGATGTGACAAGATTCTCAAACTCAGCTATTTTGAAGTTTTCCAGAATTTTGTTGCTTGGATAAAAGGTTTTGTTAAAAAGGAGAAACAATTTCAATATTTGAACCTGAATTATGAACATGTGTCAAAAGTTACTGTAATCCTACCTGGAAAAAGATACCCATAATTTTTTTTTAATGTTATGTCTGCTTAAGGAGAAATATCTGCATCCAGATATTTAAATTTATATTAAACCCCCCTCAATATTAGATTTGGAAAACCTATTCCAGTATACCTAGTTATGTTTTCTTGGTTCAACCCCTAGTGTGCACAAATGTTTGGAAGATATAGAGAAATAACTTTACAATTACTGAATCTAGAATATGTTTTTGAAAAATTAAATTATCGATATTCATATGTGTAGACTGACTGAATGAAACTCTTTAATAGAGAAAGTTTAAATTCTGAATGTTCATAAAGTCAGGAAATTGTAAGTGCTACTGAACTTTGTAGAACTATGGATACTTTTGTGTCTTCTCTGTAGTATAAAAGCAAATACTAAACTTCATGCATTTTGTGCTTTCGCCCTCACCATGTACTTACATAAACAGAAGTCACATAAGAAGAAAAGGTTGGTCGTTTCCATTCACATTGGGACATATTGTCTCCCCTCTCCATATGGAAGAGCAAGCATAAAGAAAACAGTAAGGCGTGCATATTTCAGTGTTTATCGTGTACTTAGCACTTGATTCATGATACAGCATATTAATGTGATTGAAAACATGAAGATATTTAAAAGGTCAGATACAGAGTGTTGCATCCAGGCTCGTGATTTATTTTATGTCTCTATTAGAAGCCCAGTGCATGAATTCGTGCATGGGTGGAGTCCCTCTGGGTGTCCTGCAGGGATTGGCCGAAACCCACAGTCCAAAGCCACCTGCAGCTCCTACCCATGCATCCCGGCCCCACTGTGCCTGCTGCAGGCTCGTGAACAATCCGTCCCTATTGAGGGGCTTGTGTGGCCGAAGCAGTGATCACCAGACGTGAGCCCTGCATCTGGCATCCTCCCAAGGGAAGTGGCCTGCAGGATCAGGCTGAAACCAGGTCTCCAACATCCCCCGAGGGGTCCCGGATTGTGAGAAGGCTCAGGCCAGGCCGAGGGATCCCACTGGTGCAGGATCGGCCTGGGGAGGAACCAGGGAGAGCTCCAGGGTGTGTCCGGCCCATGTTGTTCAGTCCTGACAGGCCTGAGCTAAGCTACGGGTCACAGCATCTGCTCCCTGGTGGTCAGCGCACATCATAGCGACCGGTTGATCAGTTGACTGTCTGCCCCTTGGTGGTCAGTGCTTGTCATAGCAAGCAGTTGAGCAGCCTTAGCATATCATTAGCATATTATGCGTTGATTTGGTTGGTTGTTCTGCTGTTCAGTCTATTTGCATATTACCCTTTTATTATGTAGCATTATTATGTAGGATGGGTATTAAATGGACAATGAAAATTATGGGCTGTGTTTAATTTTTCCTCATCCTTAATACATTTTATTCTGCCTTGATTTATTATTTTCTTTTAAAACCGTGGATGAAAATTTTAAAAGAATATAAATAAATCTGTTCTGACTAATTTTCATTATTCACTACAGTAGTATAAAATCAACAAGTACAAATCAATTTAACCCCACTGCCTCCTGCACAGATGTTCTATATATAAAACAGGAAATATGCAAATCAGGCTGGGACTCCATAAGGGATCATGACCAGACAGGAGGAGGTTGCCTGCTCAGGTGAGGCCCGGAGTGGAGATGGAGACAGACAGGGGCCAGCGAGTCAGAGCGCCCTGGCTCAGGCTGGCCCCCTGGAGCCGGAGAGGACATGGACAGCGACAGGGGGACCGGCTTGCAGCCTCCGCAGCGGAGCGGAGCGCAGGCCCAGAGAGGAGAGGGCAGGCCTGCCTCCTGCAGAAACAGCGAGTCTCCCTCCACCACCTCCCTTGGAATCCCCATGGCATGGCTCCGTGGAAGCAGCGGGGCTCTTGGCAGCGGTTCCGCAGGCTCCCTCCCGCAGGCTCCCGCAGAAGCGGAGGGTGGCCTACTACGTGCCATATCGCGCGATGGGCTCCTCGTATTCTATAGGAGTGCTTTGAGCCTTTGGGGCATTTATATGCCAAGACTTATTTTAAATCTGTATTTACTTTTATTTACTCCTTTAATAAGAAAAGGCCAATTTTACACTCACAATCTGTTTTACTAAATAAATTTCATTGTTGGAAATTATCTCACTTTGTACTGTAGAGCAGAAACATGAAGAGGGGGGTAAACCCTTAGTACAAAATACGTTTCGTGTCAAATATTCTAAGTAAAGCGTGCCAGTTTCATTAATTGTAATATTTATTCTTTACTTGGCATAGAACATAGAACTGCTACTGTTTTTTCCTTTTATGCTTATTTGTTCTGAGAATTTTAACAAATAAATGAATAGTTATACCATAAACTTTGGAGATTACTGGCAGAAAAGACATGCTGTTTTTTTGAATGAAAAGTTTAAAAGATGTAAGCTAAAATAACTAGTAGTTATTCAGGTCATAATGTTTGTTAAGGAGAGGGAAGCAAGGGTGTAGGGAGAGTGGGAGTGATTGTGGCTCCTTTTAGGAAGTAGTGTCATTCAATGAACCTTTGACATCATCTATTTAAATTCTTTCACTTGGATATGAATGCCATTTTTAAACCAAGTACAGCAAATGCTTCCCTAATGTCAGGCACAGGAAAACAGATAAATCTAGTACTTGCATTCCCATAGAACTAGGAGATGCTTATGCAGGTCACTCCCCCTTGTTCACTGGTTCCTTGGAAGGCATGTCTGCTAATGCAGGATTCTCGGGCAGAGCAGAGCTGCTTCTATGTCGGTGTTAATTATTTATCACTGCAGAGAAAATACTTTCCATTCCAATTAAATTGTCGCTAATTACTTGTGAACTAGAGGCTAAGATACTTAGTTTCCTACTTCATTCTGAGAAAATATAAATGTACCTCCATCCTTGGAGTCAATTTGTAGGGGAAAGAGCATTTATTTTGGAATCAGGAAAAAACACAAAATACTGAGTTTGAAATCACCTATTTGCTCTTAGGCAGGCTTCTTACTGAGCCTCAGATTTCTTCATGTATTATATAAGAAGTTTAGACTACTGATCTCAGCTTAATGGCTCATTTAAATTAAAGCATATGACATCCATATGTACCCCACACTCCAATTCTTAATTGCAGGATAGTGCCAAGAATTCTGTCATCATGTAGCAGAGCAGCTGGGATTCCTTTTATTGATATGTATCGGTTGCTTTGCAAACTGTTTTTCTTATCCTGCCATATTTCTTTCTCCAATGAAGGCAGCAGCAATTACAGTAGAGCTCCCCTGCCAACGACAAAATGTTCCATTTTATTCTGCTTTTTTTTTCTTTTCATTTCCTGGAATCAGTTACATCAATTTGGAGCCCAGTATATGAAGATAGCCAATGATAAATATCTTTCTGTGAAATAAAAACTTGATGATCAATCCTTAAAATGTGACTTCCGAGGGTAGGGAGTATTATGTAGAAATATAAATCATATAAGAAAAAAAACTTTCCTTTTTCAATGCTATGCACAGAAGTGTCAGCAAACTACAGTCAGAAGACCAAATCCAAGTAGGTGCTGTTTTGCTACCAGCCTTAACTAAAAACATTTTTAAATGATTTTTTTAACCCTTACCTCAGGGTATTTTTTCCATTGCTTTTTTAGAGAGAGTGGAAGGGCAGGAGCGGGGGGGAGAGAAAGAGAAAGAAACATCAGTGTGAGAGAGACACATGGATTGGTTGCCTCCAGCAGGAGCCCTGCTGGGACCAGGCATTGAACCTGTACATGCCCAGATACATGCCCTTAACAGGGAGTCAGACCCCAAGGGCCAGTCCTATAACCACGGAGTCACACAGGCCAGAGAATGTAAAATGATTTTTTAAGTTAAGGGAACAGAATATTTATGTCACATGGAAACTATATAAAATACATGTCTTATTTTAAATATATTTTTATTCACTTCAGAGAGCAAGGGAGAAGGAGAGAGAGATAAAAATATCAATGATGAGAGAGAATCATTGATCGGCTGCCTCTGGCATGCCCCATACTGGGGATTGAGCCAGCAGCCAGGGCATGTGCCCTGACTGGAATCCAAGCAAGACCTCTTGGTTTACAGGTCAGTGCTCAACCACTGAGCCACACCAGCAGGGCAAAATTCATGTTTTAATGTCCATAAAGTTTTATTGAAATGTAGCCACACTTGTTTGTTTATATATTATCTACATTGCTTTCAGAAAGTTGAGTGGCTTCCATTGAGACCATATGTGGACAGCAAAGCCTAAAGTACTTGCTACTTGGATCTTTATAGAAAAATTTAGTTTCCCTCTGCCAATACAGCATTGAACCTAGAGACAGTATCAGACCTTTGCACCTGGCTAGATGTTGGTAGATCATATGTTAAAACAGGAAGATTATGTAAAAACATTAAGATTATTTTCTCATTATAAAAAAGAAACAAATGTCTATAAAGTTTAAAAAGTCAACAAAATTTCATTTGATTAAACCAATGAACATAATTAATATGTAAATGACCAGCACAAGCACTGCACTTTACAATTTATAATACCATGAAGGAAGGAATTCACAGGAGTAAATTTTAGATTTGGGAGACTATACTCAGTGAAACTTGATCAGTTGTTTTTTGTTTTGTTTTGTTTTTTTTTCTTTCTTTGGAAATTGTTCTATTTTAGACCTGACTGAATTCTCTTATCTTTCATTTGTCTTAATGAAAATGGAAGAGAAAATTATTTTATATAATTGATCATTTGTCCTAAGCATTCATGATTATGTACTGATTAGTTCAAGTACAGAGCTGGATAATACCATGAAGATACCTGTAATATTCAATATCTCATGGAAAATATATAACAGATGTGTGCTTCTTGGAAAAAATGTATTATAATTATCAACATTTAGTAACTAAGGTTATTTTACTTCAGGTCATTGATTTTTCCCTTAGGAGAAAGTAACTTTGAATCCATCCCATCCTTCTCCTCTAGAATTGAGTCCAATATAGAAGTATGTAGATTTTGATGCTGTCATTTTATTTGTTATTGTTCATTTATGTTTGATATAGCTTGGTGCTTGTGGGTTTGTTACTCCTCTCATTTCTCTAATTTGAAAAAGAGATTTCTGATAATCTACTTCAAAATGCTGAAGAAAAAAATGTAATTTCAAAAGAATTGAAAAGGCAAAAAAAGCAGCATGATATGCTTTAAAAATGTAAAAGTTGTTTTGTCATTTTAAGAGGCTTTTGCTTCTCATTTTAAAAATATGGTCTTTCAAAATTTCTGCATAGAGCAACTAAGAAGTTACGCAGGGGAAGGTCCTTGGTTAAGTTACTAGAAAGAGTTTCCCATCTCATTTGATGAGAGAGAGTTCACCCATAAGGAAGTCCTTGTCACTCCGTTCTTTCTGGATGGGGCTTTCCTTCTGGCAAGTGATTAGAGCTGCCTGACAATTCAACAAAATCACTAAGTGGAGAAGCTCTTTTTAAATATGGGTTAATGGCTTTGTGAATCTAGTGCCTTAAGCAAAATTAAATTAAACATTTTGTCATTCATCTTAAGCATCCGTGACAATTCAAAGCTTCATAGTATAACCAGAACCAAGAGATTTAAATAACTTTTACTGGGAGCCCACTTGGGCCAGACTGTGCTAAGATGAGTGAGTTGAGAGGACCTGTGGACTCTGCCCTCTGGGAAGCAAGGCATGGGGAGAGGGAGGTCACTAACAGACTAGCAGCCCCGCCCTGCCTGGCTCATTGGTTGAGTGTCCTGACATAAACTTAGGAACCAGGAGGTCACAGTTTGATTTCCAGTGCAGGGCCAATCAATGATTTCTCCTTCATCATTGATGTTCCTATCTCTCTCTCCCTCTCCTTTCCCTTTATTGATTTTCTGAAATCAATAAAAATATATGTATATATATTTTAAAAATAGGCTGACAGCCCTTTCACAGGGGTAGGTCACCTATTAGGTCAATGACCCAAACACTGTGCTATAGAAACTACTGCAAAGATGTGTGTTTGACATATCAGCATCCTGTAAACAAAGGCTCCTAACAGTGTGTTCTTTGTGTAATGGAAATAATTACTTTCACTCTCATGTCCTTGATTTTAGTTGCGACATGAAAGTTATCTTATTTTTATCTTTGACATCCAGGGACAAAGCCTGAAACTTAGAGATTTAAACTCATATAAGGTTGAAGTATTCATCATTTCATAGTTTCCATATGTCTGCATGTTTTCAGTTCATTCCAGAGTATTATTAATCATATTGAGATGTGGTGACACATTCATTTAGTTTTTAGATACATTTTGAAACTCTTAGCTTCTAAAATAGTAGCTGCATTTTTGTTTGCTAAAAGAAAGCTTTCCTAATTGAAAGAAACTTTTATTGAGGGATTATTTGCTGCCTTTAGTTTAATAATCAATCAAAGTATAAATTTGTGGATATTATAATTTTCTCTTCATTGTTTTACCCACAAATCCTAAATTATCATCAAGATGAAAATAAATGATTTATTTACATTTTTGTGAAATAATTTCAAATTTAAGTAACAACGCAATGTCCTAAGTGATGGGGGAAATGGGGACATCTGTACTAATGTCAACAACAAAAAATTTAAAAAGGGAAAAATTAACAAAATGCTCATAGTTTCTCAACTTTAGTCCACAAATACAGCGTCTCTGTGAAAGGTCAGTAACTGTGCTGAAAATGTCAAGATGAACTTGATCAAGTGGCATAAAATCCAGTACTGTTAGTTGTACTGGAAGCGTTAGGGAAAGGAGAGGGAAAGGAAACTTATGGGTCAGAGGTCATAAAAACAAAAATAGTTCTCCTATAAAAGTGTGTGTGGTGGTGGGATTTTACCCGCCTGGTTTTCTAGGCTGGTTAATCTTTGTCACAGTATTTTTAAAGACACGTTTTTGTAAATAGAGACCAAATCTCAAACTCAGGTTGAAAATGGTTCTCACAGAATATTCCATTTTACAGAGATATAATAACCTAAAAATGGAAAAATCTAAGTAGATATCATTCCCCCATTTATCCATAAAAATACCTTTTCTGTGCCTGGTCAGAGTGGCTCAGTTAGTTGAGCATCTTCCTGTGCACCAAAAGGTTGCTGGTTTGATTCTTGGTCAGAGCACATACCTGGGTTGTAGGTTCAGTCCCAGGTTGGGGCATGTACAGAAGGCAATTGATTAATGTTTCTTTCTCTCACCCTTTCTCTCTAAAAACAATAAAAATATATCCTCAGATAAAGATAAAAAGACAAACAACAACAACAAAAACAGACAACATCCCCATGGGTGTTCCAGAATCTTTCAGCAAGAGAAGGTGATGTCAAGGTCTATACTGCTCACAAGTGCTTTCAGTGGGGAACCTATTAATTAATTAATTTTTATTTATTTACTCATTCATTCATCCATGTATTTATTTATTTACAGAAGGTTACACACTCAAGCACAGAAAGAAGATATATAACGACTTAGGTCAAGAAACAGAAATGCAAAAATTTAGGAAAAATTTAGGGAGGATTTGACATCTATTACCTGTAGAACTGGGAGTGATTGTGAGGTCAATAATCACTGGTACTTAAATTTCTGAGGGGTTTGATGCTATAATATTAAACAATTTCTTGTCCAGAACTATTATAAAGTTACTTAGAGTTTAGTTTTGCTTTGTTTTTCCCATGGCTCAGAAAATCTGCCTGAATGTTTGACCTCCAGTGGATGTGTCACAAGTAATGTTTTTATATGCCTATTCAACACTAAAGGCAGTAGGTTAGACATGTCTGCTCTCGGGCAACTATGTTCAAACAGTAAAGGTGGAGGAGATGAGAGTAATAGTGACTTGGCCACTTAAAGGAGAATGATGTGTTGATTACTTTGAAGGCAGGTGAAATCATGGCTTTGCGTGTCAGCCTGACATGGGTTTGCATCTCAGCTCTTCATTTGAGCTCATGCAGGTTTCTTTAACTTGTTGTTCTAATGGAATATGGGCGATGATATTTTCTACTTCAAGATTTTAGTGTCAACAGTAAAAAAAATAGTGTGTATCATTTTAAGCATACTCTTCAGTGCACAGGTGGATGGTAGTTATTATTGTCAACATAATCTATAATTTGAAAAAAATCTCAAAACAAATAGAATTTGGAGTCATATACTCAAATGCAAAGGAAGTAAAAATTAAGCCTTAAAGATTGGGTAGGTTTTATATAGATAGTGAAATAAGAATATTACTTCAGGTATGAGTAAGAGTGTGTATAAATGTAAAAATTAGCATGGCACAGATTGGGGGCGGGGGTTGCTATCCAATGAGAATTCAAGGCAGATAGAGTGTGTGATGGTTTGCACTAAGATCAGGTATGAAGAATGGGTCTAGGGTATGCAGACCTACAACTTCAGGTGAATTTTAGCCCAATATGACAGGTCAGAAGCTGATTTAAGGGAGTTTAATCAATTATGTTACTAAAGTTCAAAGAAACTCTTTTAGAAAAGAGGACTAGAAGGCTTTGGACTTATCAAGGAATGAGGTGAGAAGAACTTGGAATAATTTTGGCTGAAAAAAATAAGTTTTGTATAAAGCTGTAAGCCTGTATGTTTAGAAGACTCTATAAGAAATCATAAGTACAGAATAAGAAAGAAAATGCTATGGGTAAAACAATAATGAAAGAAAGGCATTATGGTTTAGCTATGAACTTAAACTAAGTATCTTTAATTTATTACTGGAGAATCTAAGGATTAATGAATAGCTATTGCATACATCATATTTGGTGAAGTGAAAACATTTTTTGTGAGCTTAATAACCAATAGGATATTGGTACCCCTAGATAAATAATATGACCTATGCTTGAAAGATTAGACAGAACATATTAAACTAAATGTTACTAAAAACAGACTCTCTTGAGTGTGCCATATTGTAAAAAAACTGTTGTTTTTTTTTAAATATTAGAAATAGTGTGATTATATAGCTGGTGGATTTTTATGGAGAAAAAATAATTAGAGTCTTTAGTTTGGCCATATAGTTTCAGGATATCAAGATGTCGAAAAGCAACAGCAATGAATTTACCTATTTAAAAGTTATACTCATCTGCTTTAAGACAAAGTTTAGAAAGTTACAAGTTGCATATACAGCATGATAAGACATTAAGAAATAAGTGAAATAGACAGTAATGAAAGGCAACAGAAGATATACAAACCATTAGGACTTTATAAAGTATCAGTTATTATTACACACTCATGTTGGTTCTGAGTTTCTTGGCAGTCTAGTAAAAAAAAAAGGAAATATATTGCATTATGGATTTTATAACGTTTGTAATATTTATAATAATATGAAACTTGGTCTATAGATGTTTGTGCTAATATCCAGATCCATATTATTCCCCATACAGATGTATATCTTTAACCTGAATTTTGCAGACATTCTATGTAAGACAATAATGACATCCATTCCTTATAAAAATTGAAAAGCTACATTTCAGTAGTAACGTTTCCTTTAAATAATAGAAGAGCCCAGTGTCCCAAG
>PVJC01042392.1:0-14950 GCA_004026665.1 Murina feae
ATACCTTGGCCAATGTGGCTCAGTTGGTTGGAGCATCATCCTGTACATGGAAAGTTGCCGGTTTGATTTCCCATCAGGGCACATACCTAGTTTGTGGGTTCTATCCCCAGTGGGGGCATGTGCGGTGGCAACTAATCAATGTTTCTCTCATACATTCTCTCTCTCTCTCTCTCTCTCTCTCTCTCTCTCTCTCTCTCTCTCTCTCTTCTCCTTCCCCTCTCTTTAAAATCAGTAAAAATATATCCTCCAGTAAGGATTAAAAAAGTAAATAAACACAAATAAAATTACAAAGATACAATAAAAGCATTTACTTTTCTAATTTTTTTCTGTTGTGTTTATTTTTTCCCTCCAAGCATTTCTCATTGGAGAGCCTGGGGCTGGCTTAGGCTTTTTCAGGATTCAACACAGAATGATACCACACAGCAGAAGGTGGCCAGTAAACAGTGAGCGATTAAAAGTGAGCAGATAACGAACATGCTCAATTACTCAGTGAAGCTGAACTAAATTGGTGGTTTTTCAGGAACTTGTTGGTGATAAAGGGAAAGCTCATGACTTGAAGTAAAATGATAACATAAACAATGCTCCCTGTTGCCTGGTGGTGTGGAGTCCCTACACCTTGGAGGCAACACCCAGGTGTCCATGGCAAGAGGCACAAGGCCGGGTGAAGTGCCCTTGACAGGGCATCCCATTAGTTCCCAGCGCTTCCCCCACCTGGCCTTTAGCAGACCTGGTAGCGGGTAACTGCCTGACAGATGTGAGCGTCTGCTCCCCTGCTCTTCTAGTCACAGGACGTGTCTATGAACAGAGGAATATCAGCAGCCACACAGGCAGCGAGAGGGAAATGAGGTGATGAGCCTGGGCTATTTTAGAACTTTGGTAATTGGTGCCAGAATGGTCAAGAAGAGGCACGCATTTTATATAATATCCACACCTAAAAGAGATTGTTTTCCAAAGGGAGGAAGAATTATTAGCAAATTCAGGGTTTCAGGAAAACTTGGAAGGGTTTCATTTGTCTTTCCCAAGCATTGGTTTGTGAGCCCAGGCCCTTTTTCTGCAGCTCACACAGAGCTGTGGGCATTATGTGTTCATCACTTTAATGTTAGCAATTACTTGGGTTTGTTGGAGGTTTAACTGAATTAGTATTTGCAAAGTGTTCACATGGTGCCAGGCACATGGTAAACACCGTGTAGGTGTTACTGGTCATCGTTGTTAAGTCACGGTAAGCCGTCTTACCTAGAAGCCTGATACAGAAATACAACATGGCTCTTTCTATCTCTTCCCATCTCTGCAATGACACCAGAGCTTATGAAATGGTCTGGTGGCCCGAGTAGGGCTCACACAGCTTCCCAGCCTGAGAGGAATAAAAGGAGCTCTCAGTCGAGTTGCTCATGGAGGTGGGGCAGCGCCTGTGTCAGGGGAAGCACATGACCATCTGTGCAGAGAGCCTCGCTGAGCAGCCCAGCGCAGCGCTGCTGAGGTTGCATCGGGAAGCACATAGCTGTGGTGATTCTCCATGCATCTGTCTGGACATTCTGCTACAGCCCCAGTAAATGTCTGTTGACTGAAGAAGTGAATGAGCTGGGTGAGTCACACACACACACACACACACACACACACACACACACACAGCCTCCATGTCCCATTTCTAAAATAAAAAAATAAAAAGAATGAGCTTCAATAATTTTCAGAAAGGATCAATAATCTTTCAGAGGAAAGATTATTTAGAAATAATAGGAATTTGTGCTGATCACACAAGCAAACTAAAACAAATCCTATCTCAGGTGACTTATCCTTTAGCTTTTAGACTTTAGGGGGTGCACATGACAAGTGATATATTTGAGAAAACAGTTCTATTTTGGGTCAGTTCCCCAAGAACAGATCTGAGGCAGAGGGTTACTTGTAGGAAGTAGGTTGTGCTGTGGTCTCAGATTCTATACCCAAAGAGAGTGAAGAAAGCAAGACGGAAAGAGAGGAGGAGTTGAAGTGCCTTGCAGTCGTGACAAAGATCTCCATCAATCTTCATCAATCTTATGGAGAGAAGATCTCAGGGGCGGTCCTTCATAGGGGTCCCAGCTTGAGGCCAGTGGGCGGTGCCTTCATATCTCCCTGCCCCATTGACCAGTCACTGGATCTGGCCATCCCTGACGAGGAGGGGGCATGGCCCCGAAGGAGGTAGCACTCTTTGGTTGGGGATAGTCCCCAGAGAGGGAGAAAGCCCCCTACATCACAGGGGGAGTGAGAACCTCAGTCCTTGCATTAGTTCATTATCTGTTCCTGAGTAATAAACTACCACACACTTAGCATTTTAAAACAAAAAAACTTTTATGATCTCCCAGTTTCCATGCATCCGTGGCTTGGGCCTGGCTTAATGGGGTCCTCTGGTTTGGGTCTCACAGGCTGCAATCAATATTGAGTATGTTGTGATTTCCTCTGAAGTCTTGGTGAGAATAATCCATTCAAGATCATTTAGTGGCAAAACTCATGTATGACTGTAGGTCTGGCTTATTATTATTATTTTAAATAAATATTTATTGTTCAGATTATTACAGTTGTTCCTCTTTTTCCCCCCATAGCTCCCCTCTACCCGGTTCCCACCCCACTCCCTGCCCTTACCCCGCCCCCACTGTCCTCATCCATAGGTGTACGATTTTTGTCCAGTCTCTTCCCTCACCTCCCACACTCCCTTCCCTCCGAGAATTGTCAGTCCACTCCCTTTCTATGCCACTGATTCTATTCTAGTCACCAGTTTATTCTGTTTGTCAGATTTTTTATTCACTTGGTTTTTAGATTCACTTGTTGATATGTATTTGTTGTCACTTTGTTGTTCATAATTTTTATCTTTTTCTTCTTCTTCCTCTTCTCAAAGAATGCCCCTCAACATTTCATATAATACTGGTTTGGCAGTGATGAACTCCTTTAGCTTTTTCTTATCTGTGAAGATCTTTATCTGACCTTCAATTCTAAATGATAGCTTTGCTGGATAGAGTAATCTTGGTTGTAGGTTCTTGCTAGTCATCACTTTGAATATTTCTTGCCACTCCCTTATGGCCTGCATATAGTTTCTGTTGAGAAATCAGCTGACAGTCGTATGGGTACTCCCTTGTAGGTAACTGTTTTTCTCTTGCTGCTTTTAAGATTCTCTCTTTGTCTTTTGCCTTTGGCATTTTTTAAATCTTTATTGTTCAGATTATTACAGTTGTTCCTCTTTTTTCCCCCCATAGCTCCCCTCCTCCCAGTTCCCACCCCACCCTCTGCCCTTATCCCCCCCTCCACTGTCCTCATCCATAGGTGTATGATTTTTGTCCAGTCTCTTCCCGCACCCCCAACACCCTTTCCCCCCAAAAAATTGTCAGTCCACTCCCTTTCTATGCCTCTGTTTTGATTCTATTCACCAGTTTATTCTGTTCATCAGATTTCTTTTATTCACTTGATTTTTAGGTTCACTTGTTGATAGATATGTATTTGTTGTTTATAATTTTTATCTTTACTTTTTCTTCTTCCTCTTCTCAAAGGATACATTTCAGCATTTCTTATAATACTGGTTGGGTGGTGATGAACTCCTTTAGCTTTTTTTTTCTGTGAAGCTCTTTATCTGACTGTCAATTCTGAATGATAGCTTTGCTGGGTAAAGTAATCTTGATTGTAGGTTCTTGCTATTCATCACTTTGAATATTTCTTGCCACTCCCTTCTGGCCTGCAAAGTTTCTGTTGAGAAATCAGCTGGCAGTCATATGGGTGCCCCCTAAAAGGTAACTGACTGCTTTTCTCTTGCAGCTTTTAAGATTCTCTCCTTGTCTTTTGCTCCTCCCCCTATGGTTCTGAGTCCCCAGAAACTCACCTGGAACTGGAGTTCAGAGTCATCAGGAGCTTGTACCTCCCTCCAGTATGAAGTGCTGCCAGCCCTTTCCGCAAGCCCCTTCGCACGCACCTCCGTACCTCTGCACTTTATTTCTGCACCTCTTCTGAGTCTCAGTCTCTTTCTAGTTGTAGAATTTCCACTCAGCCAGCCTTCCTGTGGGTCTGGGTGGTGTCTGTTTTTCTTTTCATTGTGATTTTGAAATGGTTGTGCATGGCCGCAATTCTGTTGTTTATCTGTGCCGCCATCTTGGTTTCTCCCTTGACATTTTAATTATGATGTATCTTGGTGTGGTCCTCTTTGGATTCCTTTTGTTTGGAGTTCTCTGTGCTTCCTGGACTTGTAAGTCCATTTCTTTCACCAGGTATGGGAAGTTTCCTGTCATTATTTCTTCAAATAGGTTTTCAATATCATTCTCTCTCTCTTCTTCTGGCACCCCTATAATTCAGATGTTGGTATGCTTGAAGTTGTCCCAGAGGCTACTTACACTATGTTCATATTTTCGTGTTCTTTTTCTCTTTTGCTTTTCCGGTTAGGTGTTTTTTGCTTCTTTGTATTTCAAATCTTTGACTTGATTATTGGGATTCTATAGTCTGCTGTTGGATCTCTGTATATTATTCTTTATTTCAGTCAGTGTATGCTTAATTTCTAATTGGTCCTTTTTCATATCCTTGAGGGTATCACTATATTTCTTGGAAATTTCTAGAAGATTCTTGAGTAACCTTATAACCGTGGTTTTGAACTCTATATCCAGTAGTTTGCTTTCCTCCATTTCTTTCATTTGTGACATGTTTCTCTGTCTTCACATTTTGGCTGCTTCCATGTGTTGATAGAGTGGCTTTGTATGCTAGGTATCCTCTGGGGCCCGTGGCTCAGCCTCCCTAATTACCTGAGGTTGACACTCTTCGTGCACCCCTTTGTGGGCTGTGTGCACAGTCTTGTTGTAGTTAAGTCTTGATTGCTGTTGGTATCACTGGGAGGAATTGACCACCAGGCCAACTGGCTGTGAGAACCAGTTGTGTCTACAATGGGAGAACTTCTGTGCTGGAGGCACTCTTGTGGGGCAGGACTTGCTTCATTGGGGTTTTGGTGCTCACTGAGTCTGCCCCTGAATGTGACTCTTATGGCTGTGAAGAGTTGTAATATGGATGGTCTCACTCTGTCCACTGGGTACTACTGGTTCTTGGACCTCTAAGGAGGTGCAAAGTCAGCCACTGCCTGAGGCCCTCCAGCAGGGGCTACAGAGAGGTCTGCAGATTCCTCCTCTATGTTTGCAGTTTGGAGATGCCCAGATGAGACACAGCTGCAAAGCAATGCAGGCTGCTAATGAGTCTTAGGCCTTCTTTTGGAAGCTCTGGGGTTCTCTGACCCAGCTTCAGTTTGACAGGTTTTTAGGCAGAGAAAGGCCATGCCATTTGTATTCAAAAGCCTCTGCTCACAGTTTGGGTGGGGTTGTAAATTGGGTGGGGCAGTGTCTCAGGGAATCACTAGGGCAGAGCAAACAGCAATGGCTGCCTGTCGGCCCTCCCCCAGGTAGGTCCCCATGTCTCTGTGTCCCACGGCCCATGCAGGAACAATGACTGTTACAAGCACCTCTGCGAGAAAGCTGCCCTCACATTCTGGCCCAATGCCAGACAGTCCAATTTCTCTCCATATGAGTCTAAGTCCCCAGATTCTCTCCTGGAACTGGAGTTCAGAGCAGTTGGGAGCTTGTATCTCCTGCCTGATTGAAAAAGACAACAGCGTACCCAGCTGCCAGGCTCTTTCGTGCACACCTCCATATCTCTATACTTCTACACCTCTGCACCTCCTACCTGTTTCAATGCGCTTTTCTCTTTCCCTCTAATTGTAGAATTTCCACTCAGCCAGTCTTCCTGTGGTTCTTGATGATATTCATTTTGTCTTTTAGTTGTAGTTTTAATGTGGTTGTGCATGGCAGCAAGTTCAGGTGTTCACCTATGCCACCATCTTAGTTACTTGAGCCTGGCTTTTTGCTAGCTGTTCCCAGGGGCCACTCTCAGATCCTAGCGGTCAGCCATAGTTCCTAGAGGTCATCTTTTTTTTCTTGATACATGGGCTTCTTCAACATAGCTGATGACTTCATGCTGCCTGCAAGTAAGTCTGTCACCTCAGAGAGACCCAGTGCCTCTTTCAAGGACACTCACCTGATTAACTCAGCTCACCCTTTTGATGAACCCCAAATCAACTGATTTGGAACCTTGATTATATATCAAAATGTCTTTACTTTTGCTTTATTCTATGGGCTAGAAGCAAGTCACATGGCCCATCCACACCCCAAGGGAGGGAATTATATAGGGCATAAAAATTAGGGGGGGATCATGGGGGCCATCTTAAAGTCTTCCTGTCACAGTCCTGATGGGGAAATGTGGATGATGTGCTATACATCCACTACAGTTACTCAAAACATAAAATTTGGTAGACAAGATTCTCCCAGTGCCAAGTGGGTGAGCTGATCCATTTTGCAAGCATCTTTAACACTTTGAGTATAACAGAGCAGTACCAAGGCCTCCATAGCAGCAAGGAAAAATACTATATAAATTTGTAGCTATCAACAAGAAAGTCGCAACTGGGACCCCATAAATGCCTGACTAAAATTTGTTGTGATTGAGAGCTATTCTTTATGCTGCAAGGGAGTCATTAGCCTCTCCAATTTGCATCTTCTGCTGAATGTCTAACCACTTGTAAGTGGCCAGATTGTCAGGGAAAATGGTGGCTAAGTGCTTCCTTTTCCAGTGAAAATGACAAGGGAACGCAGAAAAAAATCTACCTTAGACTATATAAATTCACTTTTATTTTTTAAAAAATATATGCAGGTTTCATTTAAAACTTCTACTTTTAAAAATAGAAACTGAGGAGAGGGAAATATAAAAATTGATCTGAAGATGCAAGGCAGACCTGGCAGAACCCCAAACTACCAATGAGAGTCATGGGCCCTGCATTTTGGTGTAGAGCCCATCCCTGCCTGCAGCCTGTGTGGCCCATTGACAGACCGAAATGGAGAAACTTGTTTCAAACAAGAAGGGAACTATCTTCTCAATTCTTTATGTAGCTCATTGTCAGTTAATGTTTCAAGGTGAGAACAAAACCTACTCACCCTCATTTTACAGAAGAGGAAACTGCCCTTGCCATGGTGTGGTTTGGAGGCATATGTGAAGAGGCCATACTATACAGTGAGGTCGGTGCTCTGAGGGAGACCACAGTGCTATGGGATAGGGAGGGGACTCCCCTCCCTCCCCCCCACCCCCTGTTAGGGAGGGCTTCCCAGCATAGAGTCAAGCTGACCTGACACGTTGTCTTCCGCCCATGAGGCTCTGAGGGAGAAGGATGCCAGCACAAAGGAAAAAGCAACAGAAGCAGAAGGGGAAGCCTGAGACTCCTACTCTGCAGTTTTGCCTGAGGCCAAACTGCGTCAGCTCTTGTAGATGGAGAACCTACAAGCTGAAAAATCACTGTACGTCTTATGTGGAAGAGGATGGCTTTCTGCCAGTTCAACTCACATACAGAGATGGGAACAAGCTAGACAGACTTGGCTGAGACATCTCCCAAGAAGCCCTGCTTAGGAGCACGAGTTAGCTTCCTTCCTTATGTTGAAGGCAATTTATCCTATGCATGCTTTCTAACAGGTAAGAGTTCTTCTTTGATGCGTTCGAAGCCCTTTGAAACTAAAGCTTAGTAGGTCCTCTTTCCCTTGCCAATCGTATTAATCCTCTCATTAATTGTCTTCACTCCCTCACTGAAACCTGGCCCCTCTGAGAGTTAGCACACATAATTAGGGTGACCATATAATTTATCACAGGAGGTGGGACACATTAAAGAGTGAAAGGAGCGTGAATAGCAATTACTCCAGACAACAGGCACTCGCTGGAGCCGGCCAAGAACATTTATCCGGCCCGCTGGGTGTTTTTGCCCCCTTGTTTTTTCACTTCAAAATAAGATATATGCAGTGTGCATAGAAATTTGTTCATAGTTTTTTGTTTTTTTTTTTAACTATAGTCCAGCCCTCCAACGGTCTGAGGGACAGTGAACTGGCCCCCTGTTTAAAAAGTTTGGATTAAACTGAGAGCCCTGAGGTTGGCAGTGAAAACTGACACTGACAAGTCACCCATCTGTAGAAATAACACAGTCTAAAATCCTATATAATAGAAGGCTAATATGCAAATGGACCGAATAGCAGAATGACCAATCACTATGACGTGCACTGACCACCAGAGGGAAGACACTCAACACAAGAGCTGCCCCCGGGGGTCAGTGCACTCCCACAGGGGAAGTGCTGCTCAACCAGAAGCCAGGCTCACAGCTGGCAAGTGCAGCAGTGGTAGCAGGAGCCTCTCCAGCCTCCACAACAGTGCTAAAGACCCCTCAGAGGATGTCTGATGGAATGGGCTAGCATGCAGTTGGACATTCCCTAAGGGGTCCCAGACTGCGAGAGGGTGCAAGCTGAGCTGAGGGACCACACCCCAGTGCACAAATGTCATGCCATGGGCCTCTAGTATGATTATAAAATGTGTGTGATTGAGGAGGCCTAGGCAATATTCAAACCTAACTGGAGGACCAAGGGATGTCTTCTGTGTGGAATGCAATGGATCGAAAGGATAGTGGTAGCCCAGTCAATTCAATTAAAATATCTGAAGACAGACTATCTTAACCAAAGAAGATGGTCTGCATAGTCTCAGAGAGAATCCGATGATCGTGCACCTGATGTGCTCATCAAGACCCAGGTGAAGGGAAGAGTAACCCTTTCAGACTGAGGCACAATGGCTACAAAAGTTGTTTTCTTTGTTAAGAAGCAAGGAAAGCCCTTAAATTTTGACACAGCTTGAGTGAAAGAAACCACCTAAACCCTCCAAAACCCTTCTCAACAACCCATTTCCCTTTCTTCTAACTCTATGTTTATCAAGAAAACTTCTTAATGGCCCTACATCTAGACCAACATTCTCTAAGCCTCTGAATATATGAATTACTCATCAGCAGTGCTTTGTTGATGCATTTCTCACCAACAGTCATATCCAGAATCCAGAATTCTCCTAAAACATTAAGAAGATTAAAGATGACAGTTTTAAGATCTAACAGTTTACATATAAAATCTCAGAGAAATTCTCACATTCCTTTAAATTAGTAGAATGCAAAGAAAAGAGAAAAATAAACACTGAGAATGTAATGTTATCAAACGTAAAATATAAGCATTCAACCAGACTTTCTAGTCCTTGGAGAACCCAATTGGTGGGGTCTGGATAATGTCCAACAAATGAGCTGCTAGTACAGTGACCAACACAAGACTCACAAGGCGGCAATGAAATGGTGACATCTTGATGGTTCAAGAACTGACTTCCAGGGTAACAGGTCTATCAATTGTATTTAAGTTGAATGGGCTCAAGGAGCATCCGACTCACATTAATCAAACTTAAGGGAAAACAACATACAAGTCAGAATGATTTCTCATTGTTAAGGAGTGGTTACTCTTTCCAGTGACTAGAACTGAGTCCTGCCCTGTCCTGTCAGTGCTGTGTGAAGCCACTTTTTCTATTTTGGGACGAAGTTCATGCATTATTGCTTCTATCCCTTAGAGAATAACAAAATTTAATCTCTCTTCAGGTTTAGTCTTTCAGATTTTTTGCAACCAATTCTTGTGTACCCCCTACAGTGTTTCTTCTCCAAGCTAAATATTCTGTTTTTCAACCCTTCATCGTTTTATAGGATGTCTGGGCTTTTTCTAGATTCACTCCATTTCTCATTGTCTGTCTGAAAATGTGATTCTCAGAACTAAACATGACATTCAGATGGTCTGACCAGTAATGAATGAAGGACAACTGCTGGTCTCTTGATTGGTCCAATTAAGATAGCTTAAATCCACATGATTCAGAACTGCCATCAAGCCAGCTAAGAATTCCATCTGCCTTTGTGTGTATGTGATTTTGTTGTTGTTGTTGGAATTCAGCTTTTTTTGTTTTAAAGTAATTGTAGATTTGCATGCAGTTGTAAGAAATAATAGAGTTCCTGTATAACCTTTACCTAGTTTCCTGCAGTGGTAATTTCTTACAAAACTGTAGTGCAACATCACAACCAGGATATTGATTGAGACATTGATACAGTCAGCTACAGGACATTTCCATCACCATAAGAGCCCCTCATGTGCCCTTTTATAGCCACATCGATTTCCCTCTAGCCCCTGTCCTTTCCTTAATCCCTGGTAACCACCAATCTTTTCTCCATTTCTATGCTTTTTGTCATTTCAAGAATGTTATATAAATAAAATTATAAGGTAGGTAGCCTTTGGGATTGGTTTTCCTCACCCAGCATAGTTCTTAGGTGCATCAGTAGTTTGTTGTTATTGCCAAGTAGTACTGCTAGTAGTACTGATAGTTGTTAAACCAATCACTTATTGAAGGACATCTGAGTTGTTTCCAGTTTGGGGCTATTAGTAATACAATTGCTATGAACACTCATGTAGAGGTTCCTGTGTGAACATAAGCCTACATTATTTTTTTAGGATAAATGTTAAGGAGTGCAGAAGTTGGGTTGTATGGTAGTTGTTTGTTAAGTTTTCAAAGAAACTGTTGAACTGGTTTCCAGAATGGTTTCCATTTATTTTTTAGATATATCTAAATTTTATTTCTTTCATTAAATATATTGTGGTAACATTGGTTAATAACATTATAGGTTTCCAGTTTACAACTTTATAATACAACATCTATAAACTCCATTATGAGCTCACCACCCAAATTCTAGTCTCCTTCCATCCCCATATATTTAACTCCCTTCATCTTCATCCTCCTCCCATGCTCCTTTTTCTTTGGTAACCACTATTCTATGACTTTGTCTGTTTTGTTTGTTGATTGGTTGTTTTTGTTTTAATATGCCACATATAAGTAAAAGCATACAGTACTACTCAACCATTAAAATATATATTTATTGCCATTTTGGTCAACATGGATAGATTTGAGAGTATCATGCTAAGTGAAATAAGTCAAATGGAAAGTTTCCACTTACTCTTGATCAAGACCCATAGTCAAACTGTTATACCCTAGTCTGAAACCATAAGTGTTTTATATTTTTATGTGTGCTTGTTTTTGAGCATTTTTGTTTTGGGGCCTAAATGCAAAATATAATATTTATCTCCCTTAAATAGTATTCTATAAATGCCATCACAATATTCCAAGTCTTAAGATATTTAATATCTAACTTCCCTCATCCAACATACTACCTATCCTTCTTGACTTCATTTTATCTGTATATTTTATAACTATGTTTATTGAAACTTCATTCAGAACTTGAAAAAAAATTGAATAGGACAACACCATAAAGTATAGCATGGAAACAAACTCTCCAACTTTAATAGCAGCTGACTTACTCTTTCCTTTCTTACCTGACTTACTCTTTTCTTTCCTGTCTATAAGGATAATGTCAGCAAAATTTCCAAAGGATTTGTGAAATTCAGATTCTCATGCACATCATATTTCCAGTCCTAACAATCTAAGTACTTCATTTTAAGAAAGAAAAATTCAAGTTTCCAGATCACACGATTTTACTATGAATACACTTTAGTTATTACTAATAGACATGTTATTTTCTCAGTTAATGGAGACTGAAGACTTTAATAAAATAACTTTATACATGAAGGCTTGTTCTTTTAACCAAAGGCTGCATTACTAATTTAGAGCATCAAGATTTTGGAAAGATGATGACAGTGGTGGTGGTGGTGGTGGTGGTGGTAGTGTGTAGTGATGGTAGTGGTGGTGATGGTGAGGATGGTGGTGGTGATTACAGCTAACAAAGGTAGCATATTTACTTGGTGTCAAACACTTCGGAGGACTATGAGATTCTGTGTTATTGTTATAACTATCTGTTTTTCAAATAATTATAGTATTCATAGGAATTGGCAAAATTGGTGTTCTTTTTAGATATATTGTATAGCTGCCAGACACTATAATTTCAAACCTTTCTTGGGACTGTTTCTGAATTCTTAGTGAAAAGAAAGTAAGGTACTATGAAAAACCAAAGCCAAAAAAAAATTTTGTTTAATTATCTAATTATTTTAGGCATAACAAGACTTGAAACATGTGTTTACCTTAATTTCAATCACCATGTATTATAGTCTTGGATCAGTTTATATTTCTGCACTTTTCTATTTTAGCGAATGAAACATTACAATTTCAAATAATTAAAATTAAAATCCAAAGTTCAGTAAAGAGGTAAATATTTTATTTATTTTATCATTTACTTATTTATTTTCTTCCAATTCTCAAGAAAATATTGGTTTAGTGATAAATGATACAACAAAGAAATATGCAATTTAAAGAAATAATTATAGAATACTAAGAGAGAATAAGATATAATTCAATTTATAATATTAAGTGAACAGAGGGAAACAGAAGTTATATCATACTTTGAAGATTCATAATAACAATTATGCTAATTTAATTGTTTTATTCATAAAAAGCAAGAAGAGGTAATAAAAACTTTTAGAATGTTGAAAACCAGCCTGCCCTAAGAATTTTTTGGTACCAATTTAAACAGCCAGGGGAGGTGAAACCTGCACTATATTAGAAAAGAGAAGCAATAAAAAGCAATATATTCTACTCACATGGAGGCAGAAAACCTCAGTTATAGGCAAGAACCATTCTGTCTCACACGGTAATGATATTCCAGTCAGAATGAGGACTTAGTCCCAAAATGGGTTTTCTTGAAAAACAAATCAGATCTTGAAAAAAGCCTTGGTTGAAACATGCATTTACTTTATTAAGGCCAAAGACTATTATGTTGCCACTATATAAACTAAACCAATTATTACACAGGAAGCATTGTGCTGTTTTTTGATATGTAACCTCAAAGCAATTGAAACCAATAAGTCTGTTTGAGCACAACACTGAGACCAAAAGGGACAGGAGACTAGTGGTTGAGAGCCTGGATGTTGTTGAGATGACAGGCTCTGCTAGTTGATTTATTGTCACACTGAGGAACAGTTCCTAGTCATGTGACTGTAGGTGAGTTCCACTTAGCATCTCTGAGACTCAGTTTCCTATAAAAACGGCAAATAAAATATTTGCCTCATCATATATATGGAAGGAAAAAGCTACTATTCTAGTGGCTTGTATAGTAAATAAAGTGCAAATTTAAGTGCACAGTCTGTAGCATTAAGTATATCCACAATGCTATGCAACCATCCTCACCATCCATCTCCAGAACCTTTTCATCTTCCCAAACTGAAACTTCACCTACTAAACAGTAACTTCTCATTCTTCCCTCCTCCCATTTCCTGGCAACCACCATTCTACTTTCTGTCTCTTAATTTAACTACACTAGGTACCTCATACAAGTGAAATGAGGGAGTATTTGTTTGTGACTGCCTTATTTCACCTAGGATAATGACCTAAAAGTTTATTCACGTTGTAGTACATGGCAAGATTTCCTTTCTTTTTTTTAAAATTCTTTATTGATTACAGTATTACATAAGTCTCCTTTTCCCCCATTGACATATCCCTGGCCACTCCTGCCCCCCAGCACATGCCCTCACCCTGGTAACTGTCTGTGTCCATTGGTAATGCTTATATGCATGCATCACGTCCTTTGGTTGATCTCGTGTACACACACACACACACACACACACACACACACACACACCACCTTCCCTCTGAGATTTGATAGTAAATTCTATGCGTCTCTGTTTCTGGATCTATTTTTGTTCATCAGTTTATGTTGTTCATTATATTCCACAAATGAATAAGATCATGTGGTATTATCTTTCTCTGACTGGCTTATTTTGCTTAGCATAATACTCTCTAGGCCCACCCATACTGTTGCAAATGGTAAGAGCAGTGTAGTATTCCATTTGTAGATGTACCACTATTTTTTAATCCACTCATCTGCTGAAGGGCACTTAGGCTGTTTCCAAATCTTAGCTCCGGTGAATTGTGCTGCTATGTACATAGGGGTGCATGTATCCTTTCTGATTAGTGTTTCTGATTTCTTGGGATATAGCTCTAGAAGTGAGAATACTGGGTCAAATGAGAGTTCCATTTTTAATTTTTTGAGGAAGCTCTATACTATTTTCCACAGTGGTTGCAACAGTCTGCATTTCCACCAGCAGTGCATGAGGGCTCCTTTTTCTCATACCACATCCTTGCCAGTAATTGTTGTTTGTTGATTTGTTGATGATAGCCATAAGGCTGAATAATATAACCATTGTAAGTATATATCACAGTTTGTTTATCCATTCATCTATAGATGAAAAAGTTTTTAATTTTGATAAAGACCAATTTATCTATTTTATTACTTGTACTTTCAGTGTCATATGCAAGAAATCAACTCCTTATCCCAAATCATGAAGATTTATTCCTGAGTTTTCTCCCGAGTTTTACCCTTCACATTTAGGTATATAATTTGTTTCAAGCTAATTGCTACATATGATATGGATATTCGGTTATACCTGTACCATTTGTTGAAAAAAAACTTATTATTTCCCAACTGAACTGTCTTAACTCTTTTATCAAAAATCGATTAACCATAAATGTAAGATTTTATTTTTGGACTCTCAATTCTATTCTCATTTCCTTATATTTTTTATTTTTTATAAATCTTTATTGTTCTGATTATAGATGTTCCTCTTTTTTTTAACCCCCATAGCTCCCCTCCACCTGGTTCCCATCCCCCATACCCTTACCCCCAACACTGTCTTCATCCATATGTGTAAGATTTTTGTTCAGTCTCTTTCCACGCCCCTCACACCCCCTTCCCCCTGAGATTTGTCAATCCATTCCCTTTCTATGCCCCTACTTCTATTACACTCACCAGTTTATTCTGTTCATCAGATTTTTTTATTGACTTAATTGTTAGATTCACTTGTTGATAGATATGTATTTGTTGTCACTTCATTGTTCATAATTTTTATCTTTACCTTTTTCTTCTTCTTCCTTTTCTTAAAGAATGCCCTTCAGCATTTCATATAATCCTGGTTTGGTGGTGATGAACTCCTTTAGGTTTTTCTTGTCTGTGAAGCTCTTTATCTGACCATTAATTTTACATGATAGCTTTGCTGGGAGTAATCTTGGTTGTAGGTTCTTGCTATTCATCACTTTG
>PVJC01042393.1:0-14952 GCA_004026665.1 Murina feae
GGCAGGGCGGCTCTGCACTGGGAGCCTCCACGGCCGGCCGGCCGGCATAGCTGTGCCAGGTATGTCAGCTCAGTGGGGGGTGGTCCAGCCTGGGGCCACCTTGGGGCATCCACGAGCACCTGTCCCGGGTCCACTGCCTGGCTCTGCCCCGGGGGCCTCCTGGGGGGCATGTGGGAGCTCCCATCCAGGGTCTGCTACCTTCATCCGCCCCCCAGGGGCCTCCACAGGGTGTGCGGGAGCCTCTGCTGCACAGTGCGGAGAATCCGAAGCCAGTCCACTGCCCGGCTCCACCCCGGGTGTGTTTGCTCAGCAGCAGGGCCCCACCGAGGGATCCTGCACCAGCGTCTGCCCCTGGCTCGCCACCCAGCTCTGCGCCAGGTGTGTCCCCTCAGCAGTGGGGGCCCACCAGGCGTGTGTGATTGTGGACCCTCCGGTGGGAAACGTCCAGGCCTGCACTCACCAGCCCTCCCAACCCCCAGTGCACGAACCCTGAAGGGGCTGTGGGCAGCCAGAAAATGGCCCTTAGCCCCTCACCCAGGCTGGCCAGGCATGCCAGCAGGTGGACATCTCCCCCGTGGTGTCCCAGACTGTAAGAGGCACAGGCCGGGCTGAGGGACCCCCAGCCCCCGAGTGCACAAATACTTGTGCACTGGGCCCCTAGTAAAAATATAAAAATATAAAAATACAATCTGACTATAGTTTTTTCTCCACTGTGTATCTATATGTATATGTCTATATCTATATATCTGAATCTAAGTTCTGGAATATTTCTCCTATTTATTCATTGCAATTTTTGAGGATCTATCTAAGAAGTTCCCAACAGTGAACTAAGAACTATACAGTATTTAATGAGAATGAACAAATTTGAATCTTACAATATTAGACTAGAGAAGATGCATGGTAAACAAACAAACAACAAATAAAGACAGTAGCAGAAATGTGGAAGCTATTAGGGTGAATCAGTGTTTTATACAATAAGCAATCCTGAATCCTGAAATAGTTCATGAATGAATAAAACATTTTAAAATAATTTTTAAAACATTTTTGTTCCTATGGCAGAATTTTTAACATCTAAATTGCGTATGTTTTATTTTTTTTAATTTTTATTGATTTTAGAGAGAGGAAGGGAGAGATAGAAAGATCAATGATGAGAGCAAATCATCAATCAGCCACGTCCTGCATGCCCCCTATTGGGGATCGAGCCTGCAATCTGGACATGTGCCATGACCAGGAATCAACTGTGACCTCCTGGTCATAGGTTGATGCTCAACCACTGAGCAACACTGCCCAGGCTCCAAATGTATATCTTTAATTGCAATTGTAAAAAACTCAAAAATGGCCCTGGCCAGTTTGGCTCAGTAGATAGAGCGTTGGCCTGTGGAATGAAGGGCTCCAGGTTCGATTCCAGTCAAGAGCATGTACCTTGGTTGCGGGTGCATCCCCAGTGGAGGGTGTGCAGGAGGCAGCTGATTGATGTTTCTCTCTCATTGTTTCTAGCTCTCTATCCCTCTCCTTTCCACTCTGTAAAAATCAAAAAAAAAAAAAAGTCTTAACAACTAGTCTATCTGTGAGTCCATATCCCTAACAATATTTTTGTTCTGATTTGTAGCATATCAAAAACACAGAGTTTAAATATTGTCTATTGATACATTTCCATGTGTAAGTATGTGAGATTAGTTAGTGTTTTTTCAATAAAGTTCAAGAGAAATGACTGAGATTCAGACCTGGAATCCTTTTCTACTGAAGGAGTACAGATATATTAGAAATATCGAGACCTCCTGGAGATACCAAGTGAGTAGGCTTTAGAATTCAAAGGAAAGCATGAAGGGTTTTGGAATGATAGTCTTGGGATCAGGAGAAAAAAAAGTAATTGTAAAATAGGTGTTGAAAACCCCCGAATGTTAATTGCATTATGGATCTGTTGTTCAAGGCCAGTACTAATTGTTACCATGTTTTCCAAAAGAAAGGAAGCCTGCCGTGCCAACAATGAGAATGATGATTCCTCAGAACCCAAATAAGATTGATCTCCTGTGAGGGGGAGGTGCTGGTCAGCTTGGATGAAGGTGAATGGGGTGGCCCCCTCCTCAGAGCTACACAACTCAGTCTGTCCTAGACTCTGCCCAGATCTTGGCAGGGACCCCTAGGAAGGAAGAGGTCGGGGGCCCCTGCCCCAAGCCACACGACTCAGTCAGTGACATTTCCTGAGTCTGCTCAGACCTCTACATTCCTGCCCAGGCAGTAGACTCCTTAGCAGGGTTTGAACTCTGCAGTGTTGGGCAACATGGTGTCCAGAGAGTGGGGCTATTGCTTTCCCCCAGGCTCACAGCACAAGCAGGGGAGTGCTCCAACCAAGAAGGGAGGTGTCTGTGGTGTGAGAGAGGACTCAGCACAGGGTTACCAACCGCAGCCCCTTCAGCTCTCTCTCAGAGCCTCAAACACTAGCCTTTCCTCATACGATCCAGTCCACTCTGCCTCTCTCCACAGGGTGAGTTGTGGCAAACGAGTTTTTGTGTGGGCACCTTTATGAGGGCCCCTAGTCTCTAGCAGACTCCTGTTTCTCCCTGGCACACAGAATCCTCCTGATTTTCATAGCCAGATGTTATGTGGGTGCCTCTTATGGGCCCCTGGTGGTCTGAGCTGGGCAGCTCAGGACGAGGTTGAAACCCCACACTTCTCAGGGGGAACTTTTGCAGCTGAGCTATCTCTCTGGAATCTTAGCTGCTGCCTGTGGAAGTGGGGCCAGCCTCTTTTTTTCTTTTTTTTTTTCTTTTTGTCTCTGTCTTTTCTACCAGTCTCATTGTGGCTTCTGTATATCCTTGGTTATAAGGCTTCTCTTCAGCTAATCCTCAGTTATCCATACTGATTGTAAGAGTCAAACTTTTGAGATTGGATTAAGACTACAGTGGCTATGATGAGTGTTCCTTTTGGGTTAAAAGTTATAGATAGGGTAAGCGAAAGGTGATTTATCACAAGGACTTTAAGGTATCTCTAAATTAATATGAACTAGGAGACATGAATTCTTCCCTAATATTGAAGTCCCTTACACATCCAGCGTGGTTCAGGGTTCCTGTTCAGGGTTCGAGTTCTGAAGGAGGCCACACACAAAATGAAGAGAGAGAGAGACTAGAAGAGAATCAATTTGGAAACTAGGGGACCAGGCGTGGCTTCTTTCCTCTACCAGGGTAGATTGCCCACTGATGCCTGGGTCTCACCAGCCTTTTATTGAGTCTCTGAGAAAACAACCATATCCTTAGGCAGGAAATTCCAAAGAAGAATTTTACATGTAATTAACAGGTGGGGATTTGCTGTAATTAACAATGTTTCAACTTAAACAATGGGTGCATAGCTCTGACCTTTCAGAGCAACCAAGGTTGGTTAAAAACAATCAGTTTCCAGCATCAAAATAATCAGTTTCCAGCACCTAATTCACTAAAACCTGGAAGACAGCCTTCGTTTCCAGTCTGTCCTCTTCTGGCTGGACATTTTCAGTTCATGTGGACATGGACCAATTTTGCATGATATATACTCAACCATCAGAGGATACTAATCTTCCGGCCGCCAAAATACCTTGGAAAGAAATGTATTGATCAGTCTTGGAACAGAGTAAAGAGCAACACACATTGCAAAAGAAATGGGATTATGCTCAAAGAGGCATTGAAGGGTAAGTCACAGAAAATAAAGTCTGGACACACAAGCCAAAAAAAGGCCACTACAAGTCAAAAAAGGCCACCACACTATTTCGATCCCTACATTTCCTCAAATGAAAAATAAGACAAAATCAACAAACGGGAAAGTGTTTGGGATCATGGAGTTGAAATTTGAGGAATAAGTGAGAAAATGGCTAGGAGAGGTATCAGATTCTGGAACCAGAGAGATATATTTTTAAGTCTCTGCTGAATGTTTTACCTGATTGTGTAACTCATGTAATTTGATCTCTTTGAGCCTTGATTACTTCACATATTAAAATAGGATAAAATAATAGGTATAGATGTGTGTGAATTTCATGAAATGATACATAGGGCAAACATGTAATACACATTTTATAAATATTAGCTATTATTTTTATAATCATTATTACAACCATTGCAGTAGCCTATGGAAATAATGTCTTCCAATCCCTGGAAGAAATATTTACTTATTTTCATGGTTTTATACAAAAATTATAAAAAGGATAACACTGTCTGTGCTTTTGATCAATTAAATTATATATAATGTATTCTAAACATTTAAATTATTCACACATACACTATATATACATGTATATATAATACATTGGCAGACTATTGAATAATGCATATTTATATATTTCTATATCTACAAACACACATATAGAGACAAAATAAACTAATTTCTAGGTTACTTCAAATATAAGAAAGTATGTAATCTTTCTATCCCTTTCTTTTTTATGTGTCACTGTGCTTTCAACATCTCACTTCAGACCTGTTAAATGGGAGGGAGGTTAAGAGAAGGAAGAAGAGAGAAGAAAAGAAATCAATTTAGATTGCAATAAATTGCCAGATTATACTCATAATATAACCTTTAAAAATGCAACTTGTAAAGCCTCTTTGAGCAAGCATCACAATCTAATTGTGATTGTCATATTATATTAAATTATAATTAATAAAATACCATGAAACATTCATTAGTTATTGAATTGTTTCTTCTTAAAACCCATCCATTTTATTCTCTTTTATTTGCCTGTGTTTATCTGACCTGTAAACAATTATAGATAAGGTATGACTGCTGTTGTTCAGTAATGCCTGAGAGCTTACCTTCATAACACATAGTGTAGGGAGGTTACTAACCTTACTGGAAAGCCAGCACCAAAGTCAGGTATAAGATAGAGTTGTCTTTCTTATCAGGAAGAAGTACAGGCGTGCAATGGCCATTCATACAAGAGGAATGGGAGAGAAGGCCTGGTCTGGGTCCCCATTTCTTAGATGTTTAAAACTGAGTACATTACTCAAGCATGCAGGGCATCTTTTGCTTCAGTTTGAAAGAACAATCTCTTAGATTTCATCCATCCAGTATTTTGGAAGTCTGTATCCTTATTCTAGAAGAGTAGTTTTGTTAGCATAGGCAGCTAATGAGTTACTAACAAAAGAGAAGGGAGAGAGCTGGCTAAGCTTAATTAAGTCAGGAAATGACAGCTCCTCAGACACTCCAGGGGACAGCCTCACTGCCCTCCAAAGGGGATTAATGTCTCTGTGTCCCTCCGAGTAGGAGGATGGTCTGGCTTTCTAGTCATGCCTGTGAACAACCAGTCTGTTTATCTGGATTGCCTGGTGGGGAGGTGGAGAAGGGGTGGCTAGTGGATGGAGAGATGAGGGATAGGGGAAAATTCCATTTCTGTGTGCATGTGCAATAGATGCTAAGATGGCTCAGAGAGAGGTCCTTCAACTAAGCACATGCCCAGTAGAAGCCAGATGAGGAGACAAAACTATGAGGCATGTGCAGTAGGAACTAAAATGGTGACCATAAAAGGGAGGAGACAAAACTTGGGAAAATCCAGAAAAAAGTCCAGATAGGATAGGAACAAAACACCCTGAAAGATCTAGGAAATGAATTGGATATGGGAGGCAACAGCATAGCCCTGGGAAGGTCCAAGAAAAGGACTGGGTAGCTTGAAAGAAAGCCTGCTCCCTCTCCTGTCCAGTCCCATGGATGCTGAAGACTTACATTCTTGCTAATCCCTGGGTCCCTCCCTATTTTGTAGTTTCTGTAAATTTTCCACATGTATGTAGGCTGTCCCTTCATTAAAGGCTCTTTGTGATATGAATTGTGTTTTATTAGGGGACCCAGAATGTTCCAAAGTCAAACAGACTTCTTTCTGATAATTTTTTTACTCCTATGACTTGTAGAGCTAGAGAGAGTTATAAATTTGAGGCTCTTTTGCCTATAAAATGCACATAATAATATGATGTACTTTATAAAGGCCCTATGAAGACAAGATGGACAAAGTACCTGAAGTGACTTGCACAGAGCTTAGCACCTACTAATCACTTCAATAAAAGCTAGGAAGAAAATAAAAATAAGTATATTTTGCCCCTGGCATTGTCCAGTGGTTAGAGTGTTGGTCTGTGAACTGATGGGTTGAAGGTTCAAAGGCTGAGTTCCATTCAAGGGCACATACCTGGCTTGCAGGTTCCCCACCCCAGTTGGGGTTAGTACAGGAGTCAACCAATTGATGTGGCGCTCCCTCTCTCTCTCTCTCTCTCTCTCTCTCTCTCTCTCTCTCTCTCTCTCTCTCTCCTCTCATCTCTATCTATCTCTCTGCCTCCCTCCCTTCTACTTTCCCTAAAATCAATGGAAAGATATCCTCCAGTGAGGATGAACAGCAAAAAAAGGTCTCATTTTCATGAAGTCTGACAAAGAAAGTTCTTACATTTGCTTTTGTGTGTCTTAAAGGGGTGGAAGTCCACACTGTTCTTTACTTCTAAATTAACCTATTTCTTAATCAAAGAAGGAAATGTTAGGTCAGGGCAGTTTAAGTCCTTAGACTTCCAGATAGCATGTAGTCACCTCATTTTATCATAGAAGGACACACAGAACTAATTATTTCCACCAGAAACTTTGTAAATCAGATTTTTCAAAATTACATGATTTAATACCCCTAGTGGGCTATTTGCAGATTTTTAAATTACTATTTCACGTAATAATTTAAATAAAACTAAGAATATATTCTTAATGTTTACTACCATATTAGCATCTTGTATTTGAGAAAATAAAGGACATTCTTCTAAAGTCACTAGGACATATCACTTAACCTCAGTGCCTAGATTTTCCAGCAAGTTGTAAAAGGGACCTAGAATAACTCCTAAGTTAATAGACTTAGTCCTGAGTTAATAGACAATTCATCTGAAATGAAATGGAGCAATACAACATGAGGACAAAGCTTGGAGGGGGAAAAATGGTATAAAAATAGAATGATTCCAGAGGCCAGAATCAAAGTTTGTCGATGACAGCAAACTCTGAGAAAGACTACATTATATAGTGGCCTGGGAAAGCAAAGGAAAAAGAAAGTGCTGTAAGGAATGTATCAGTTCCTCTTGAGCCGTCCATCTACATCGGATCAATAGCTCTTCCAACCATGGGACATTCAAGCTTTCAGCTTGAGAAATTGAAGTTCTCAAAATAAGTCAGGGTTGCAACACAAGTCCATCATGGTGTGTCAGAGAAATGAAATGAGTTGTCTCCTGCTCGATTGATGACTGACATCAAACCGGGGGGGAAAGAAAATGAACGAGGCACGGGTTCTGAGAAGTTGTTTCAGAGGCTTCTGCGGAAAAGTTTGAACGAAGGGCTCTGTCCCTTGCTGGAAGCATGAGCGGAACTTCCCTCGCAGTAATGGGAGTTCCTTAGCACACTCAAGAAGCAGTGAAGGGCAGTGCCCAGGAGACTCATTTACCACACGGATGTTTTTATACAAGTTCTAAGTAAGAAACCCAGGACTTCTCAGACTGGAGTGTGTAGGTAGAGCACAGGAGGTTTATCTCGGTGCAGTGGCTGATGCAATGCTATGAGCACACTCCAGCAGTTCAGATCTTTCTGGCAAACCAGGAAGATGGCAAAGCCCGCCTGAGCCCCTCCCATAGCCACGTACACAGTACCCCGAACTTTATGCTCATTGGCTCCCTAATAAGATGTTCTATGATTGGCCACCTCCACTATCTATATATACTGCTGTACTTCTGCAATAAAATTAGACCTGCGTCACAGAACCTGGTCTCTGGAGTCGTGCATGCAACCGTCCTAGTGCTAGGGGCTCCGTCGTCCTCACCCCTGGGAGACCCCCTGCTTCAGGAGTGGGGGAAAGCTGTGGAATGCCCAAGGATTGGCAGAAACTGAGAAAGGCAAGGATGGGAACAGGTGATTTTTCAATACAAAGTGATGATATGGATCTTACATAGCGACTGGAACAATACATACTGGCCATGGCCGATCCTGCAAGCCAAACTTGTAAGCAAAAAAAATCAAAGGCTGTTCAGCATATGTCTGTGCCGCACAGCTAAGAAGACCCCTGGAGTGCCTACAAACAGGACAGCAAAATCAATGTTTGGTGCAGTTGCTAACTGAGCTTCATGGTGATAAAAGTAAAAGAAAGAAAGAAAGAAACCCACAAACACATCAGGTTTGTTATCCATGCTACTAGTCCTCCTGCTCCTCTTATTATCCAGGCTTTCAAAATGATTGAGCTGGAAATGTTTTCCATCAGTGTGTATACAGATGCCCCAGACATGTTAGAGACCTGTGAACTCTGATGCCTTAGATGCATTGCATCAGCTCTTCTTTCCTTAGTCATTGCCTGAAGCAAAGAAAACAGAATGAGCAATGAGCATCCCAGGCACCGAAGGTGAAGGATGTTCTGTTCAGAGGTGAGATGGCTGTATTGCCTTCTGCAAGCTCAGTCAATGCCTTCTACTTAGCCGCCCCTTTCCCTAGGAGAGTCTTTACCTTTGACACCTACTGGGAGGCCAGGGTTGAAGCTAGTTTGATCAATAGGCCATAATCTACCCTTCTTTCTCTTCATGCTCTTGATTTGAAATCACCTGAATAAATTATTTTTATTTATCATTATCTCCGTCAAGTCATCTCTGAAATGGACGTTCCTCCTTCCACACAAGATGGTATGGAATTCTGGAGCTTCTCCAGTCGGTGTGTGAAATGATTGATAAGAAATTCAAAGATTTGACTTTCAAATATTATTGTATACAAATTCCCCTCTTTCATGTGCCTGCTGCGTAGAAATCATGTGGCACCACGGTCAATACAATGCAGCTATGCACTGTTTACTGAATCAGCAGTCACTCTGTTATCAAACATATAATTTTGTACGGGATTCTTGAAATATATATAGTATTTACTTCAGAGTAGCCAGAATAAGTTAGAAGTGCAGAGGTAAATTAGTGTACAGAAAATTGCAGTTGGAATATAATGGAACACACTTGGAAACATATACTAGTAACTCTATCACCATAATGTGTTCACAGATGTGATTACATATGTGAAAACACTATTTTTTTAAAAAACATACCACAAACATTTCAGTATTTTGCTTAGTATTGGAAATTAGAGCCAGATACTATACGATATACCTTCAATTGACATAAAATGAAGGAGTTGTAATTTCTTCATTACCAAAGACCTTTCTCTCTCTCTCTTTCTCCTAAAAGACAGAAACAAATTATATTATTCTCACATTTCTCCACAAATCAGTGCAATGTTATAGGGAGTTTGAAATAGCATTTCAGATACTAAATTTATATCTAGAAGTTTATAACTTGATTCCTATTTAAAAATTATCTATACACTTTTCATCAATTTATGTGTTTACATTATTTATTTATGTATTTACACACTGCAGTTGAAAGTATTAACTTATAATATATGTTTTTAATTTCTTAAATTTTTTTGATTGGATAAAATATTGAGCATATCTGTTTTCCCCAGGGAAATAATTCCCAACTGTCTTTAGGCTTTAGCTAATTGCAAAATGTGTGCATTATTTTTCAGGTACATCAGGAAAGTAATACCAGACTGTTCTAACCTCAATGGTTCTCTTCATTTTCCTGATTTGAGCATTGCTGAGGAGTACCTAGGACAGAGTTCAATAAAAATACATGCTATATTTCTTATTTGTTGAATTGGGAGGAAGTAGCCAGTTTTAGGAGAGAGCTCATCTCTATGCATGGTAAATGAGACTTTAGCCCTATTGACCTCAAAGCAAGGGAAATTGGCTTAAAACTGAAAAGAGATACCAGTTTTAGGCCAGTGAGTTGATTCTTGCTATTTTAGTCTATTTTACCAAGTGATTGCCCTCTTCTAAGTTTAGCCTTGGAACTATTAGAGGTTTGTCATCACACTCAGCATATAATATACCTTTAGCAGAATCTGTCCTACCTCCATGGTGATTTGGCATCTTCCTGGATGTTCTTTGGATCTTCTCAGAATCTAGTTTTGCAAAACTTAGGAGTATTCTTTATCTGTCCTTCTGATTCCCTTGCCAGATATGGTTATATATAGGGGATCTCAATACCCAATGACAACTGGTACCAGAAAAAAAGTCACTTAGGATGAAATGGACTAAAATGAGACAATTTTATGAGTAAAATTCACAATTATACTTTAAAATAGTCTGAAAAATTATATTTCTCAGAACTTTAAACTTCATTGATATAATTTGGGGGTTTTTTGTGGGCTTTTGTTTTTGTTTTTTGAGATACAATGAAACTTCTTTTTTTATATATACAAATTTTATTGATTTTTTACAGAGAGGAAGGGAGAGAGAAAGAGAGATAGTTAGAAACATCGATGAGAGAGACACATCAATCAGCTGCCTCCTGCACACCTCCTACTGGGGATGTGCCCGCAACCAAAGTACATGCCCTTGACCTGAATTGAACCTGGGACCTTTCAGTCTGCAGGCCGACGCTCTATCCACTGAGCCAGGGCGCAATGAAACTTCTATATTCCTAATAGTTTTCGAAGGAACCCCCTGAAAGTTGTCAGCTTAACTTGATTTTTCCTTTGTCCTTTCAATGACCACATTTGATCCTATGTCTTAATTTTCCTTAGGACAGAGAAGCATTACATTTGCTTGTTATTATTAACTTTATAGAGCTTCTACCCTGCCAGCATCCAATAGGCTGTCAGTTTGTTATACTACTCCTTCCTGGGCTCTCACCAAACACCTTCAGTAACTGGTATTTATTTTTGGTTGGATGAAGCCATACCAACTTCATCTATTTGCTCTGATCATGCATTATAGGTGCTCCTGCCGCACTGAATGCTCTGCCTCTTTACTCCTCTTCTTTCCCTTCTTAACTCAGCCAAGTCTTACTTTTACCTTTTGTAATCCTTTCCAGAAAACCTTCTGTGATCTTTCCACATTCTATCTTGGGCAACTTGGTAACTGATCTCCTTTCTGAGATACTGCTTTTATCATCTACTCTGCTCTATTTGTACTTTTTAATCACTTGTCTTCCCTAAACCAACTGTGAGTTCCTTGAGAAATGGAACTAAGTGATTGAGGCTGATATACCATCACCTGCCAATGAACGCGCCTGGCTTGGAGTATTTGTTCAATAAATGTTTGCTAACTAAATAAATGAAGACATTACCTGCCCACCCCTACTCTTTGCCTACTGAAATCTAGTCAGTTTTAATAAAATGAACTAAGATTGAAAGAGATCTTTTGAAAATAGTTCTAAGTAAACTTGTTGGAGCAGGCAGACACATGTAGTAAAAGCTCAAAATATTTGCTGAATTAATTCAAAATGATGCTTGCACATTAGGCTGATTTTCTACCCGTGTATACATTTTTAAAAATATATATTTTATTGATTTTTTACAGAGAAAAAGGGAGAGGGTCAGAGAGTCAGAAACATAAATGAGAGCGAAACATCGATCAGCTGCCTCCTGTACACCCCTACTAGGGATGTGCCTGCAACCACGGTACATGCCCTTGACTGGAATCGAACCTGGGACCTTTCAGTCCACAGGCCACGATGCTCTATCCACTAAGCCAAACCAGTTAAGGCCCCATGTATACATTTTGCAGATGGGATCATCACAATTACTTGGTAGTTCTTGCTACAGAACTAGAAATGAGAATTCATGTCTGATGGGATAGAATCATAAGTTAAATGAGGAGGAATAATTTTGTCTTTCAAAATTGCTCATGCTAACGTTGGAATTTTGAGTTTTGCATAGATATTTACTTGTTTGATAGATTATGTTAGGCTGAAATGATATGAAGAAGAAAGTTACGGGAGATGGGATGGTTACAGAAGGGTTAAAATTGGTCAATGTGAATTACTTAATTTTTTTTGCACTTGTCTCTTTTTGTGAAAGATTCCTATCCAGTGGATCAATTTGTCATCAAGAAGGTAATCTATATTTACTTTGCAGCAGGTACTGTAGCTCTTAGTTCTGCATTTAGCTGATTCAGCTCCTACCCAGACCATTTTGACCTCAGAAATATTCCCTGCTAACTGTCCTCCTGTTCACTCCAATTTGTACTGCCTAAACGCTTACTACTGAGTGTCCCTCTGGCCATTTGAAAGGTGTTTCATCACACTACAATAAACGTGAAATACGGATGCACTCAAAATGACATACACACAAATAAACACACACACACACACACACACACACACACACGGCAGTTGGATATCGACATGGGACTGGACAGGTACATTTATTACACTTTACTCTTATACCATCGTCTACCTTTGGCAAAGGAAGATTGTAAATGTCCTCGGTGGTCTCTGTCGATCAATATTACAAGGGAGTTAAATTAGACCTCAAGTCAAGGACACATCTATATTGGCTGAGATACCTTCAACCTAAAATCCCTGGAAAATTTACATTTTTCCACTAAGTTAACCAGTAATAGAGTGAAATGAGTGAGAAAAAGGCAGCTGTCTAGTTTGTATCTGACATCTCTTCAAACAAACCTGTTCCAATTTTTAACCCCTGTAGGTGATTCAGTAATTAGCCTAACAGTCTTACAAGTTCTCAACTTAGAAACACTGTAGATTTAGTGGCAAATCTTTGCTAAGGAAGAGAAACCGTCATGATACAAAATGCTGAGTATTAGAGACATTCTCTAATTTGTTATCAATCTTTGCTATATGTCTAAGTTCAAAAATGTCTTTTAAATCCTGAAAGTGAACTGGAAAACAGATGCTTTTTTTTTTACAACAGTAAAATCATCAAGTAAATTAATTGTTAACTCTGAGTTGCTGACTCAAAAGTAAATTTAGGTGAAGTAATCAATGCAGCCCCTTCAAATTATAGTAGTATTTATTTAATTATTTTGGTTAGTTTTTAGATCACATATAATCTGGAAAATGTTTAGCCCTGTCCACAGATACCGAGTTTAGGATTTGTCCCACTTTATGCATGTGATTTTTGATAACAATATTTTTGTTTCGATGTATCATTTTACCTCCCTTTAGTATTACAGTTATTTTTCACAGAGAACAGAAGAATTCATAACTATATAGATTAAGCTTCTATTTAAAATGAATATCCCAAGAAGTGTTTTGCCTTAACTTTAGATAACCTGGGGCAGTTTCTATTTCTGGTCATGATAACTAGAAATAAAATAGGCCACTAACTGGGCCAAATTTCTTAGTTTGGCCCTAGCCAGTTTGGCTCAGTGGATAGAGTGTCAGACTGGAGGCTGAAGGTTCCCGGGTTAGATTCCTGTCAAGGGCATGTAGCTCCATTGCAGACTCCAGGGTGAGTGCAGGAGGCAACCAATGGATGTTTCTCTTACATCGATATTTCTCTCTGTCTCTCCCTCTCTCTTCTACTCTATTTGAAAATCAATAGAAAAATATCCTCCTGTGAGGATTAAAAAAATGATGTTGAAAACAAATAGATAAATAATAAAATAATTTTAAATCTCTGGTTCCCTGTCCCTGGGTGCTGGTGCAAAAAAAAAAAAAAAAAAAAAAATTCTTACTTTTTTTGGGAAAATGTTGTATTGGTTGGTAACTGATCCAATGAGTCTATTAATGAGGGATTCCCATGAAAACTAGCATACTTTTGTACCTGTTGAACATTGTTTCAGAAGGTTATGTTCAGTGGTGTCCTAATAAACGTTTCCTAACCAGCCCTTGGAGTGGGGGGGGAGGTAGATTTGCAGTGGTTCTCAGTTTCTTTAGTGTGAGCACATCCGCTCATGCCCGATTTCAACCTGCCAAAGTGATGTCACCGACGGAGAATTGGGAGGAGATGGTCCCCTGTGGCTCTCATGAGCTGGGACATGTTGCTGGCTCTAGTACACCACTGATTATCTGGGCGACTTCCCAACCCCAGCTCCCTGACGGAGAAATGGGAAAATACCGCTAGGAAAGAGGTGGGAAGCCAGGAATTAAAAGTATTATGGAATGCTAGCTTTCCCTTTTAATCCATACTAGTTAGCTAAACCCCAGCAGCAACCTTTTATTTTACAGTAAACTTTCTAATATTTTTTATACTTATCTTAGACTAGGGGCCCAGTGCACAAAAATTTGTGCACTTGGGGGGGGGGTCCCTCAGTCTGGCCTGTGCCTTCTCACAGTCTGGGACCTCTCAGGAGATGTCCATCTGCTATCGTGCCTGGCCAGCCTGTGTGAGGGGATGAGGGCTGTTTGCAGGCTGGCCAAGCCCCCCAGTGGGAACCCTCACCCCAATGGCAGTGTGGCCAGCCTGGGTGAGGGGCTGACAGCCCTTTCAGGCTTCCCACAGTCCCCTCAGGGTTCAGGTCCCTACTAGGTGCCTGGCCAGCCTGGGTGAGGGGCTGAGGGCTGTTTTCAGGCTGCCCACAGCTCCCATTGACCCAACATCCCAGCAAGGCTGGCTGGAATCAGGTTTCTGGGGTTTATTTATCTTCTATAATTGAAACTTTGTTGCCTGGAGCAGAGGCCTAGGCAGGCAACGAAGCCTCCTGTTTGTTTCAACTCTGTGGCTGCCGGCCGCCATCTTGGCTGGATTAATTTGCATACAGCCACTCTGATGGGCTGGTGGGCATGGCTTGGCTCATGGACATGGCTTAGGTGTCTCGTATTGATGGCTAATTTGCATATTACTTTTTTATTAGATTAGATGCCTTCTTTACCTTTGAGAATGGTAGCCTTGGCTTTTCTCCCTGTATGATGATCCAGAAGTATTTGACTAAATCAAGAAGAAGCATAACCTGTACAAGTTGAGTGCTTCCTTTCAAGGAAATACTGTTATATGTGTATCCCACCCTCCCCCCCAAAAAAAAATACAGTTGGATATTTCCTTCCTCTCATTGGTATCTTAGTTCAAATATGGGCTTATCCTAGTTATTTCATTTAAAATTGTCTTTAACCATTTTGGTATTTATATCTTTTATATTGTTTCTTTCCTTTCCTTAGTGCTTTTTTCTTCAAGTTCAACTGAAAATTTTATTTACTTATTTTGCTAATTGTATAT
>PVJC01042394.1:0-14941 GCA_004026665.1 Murina feae
CCAGCAGGTAGACACACACAGGAGGACTGCTCTGAGCCTTAGATGTGTCTGGGGGCAGGTCCCCAGTGGCCACACTCACACACACACACACAAAAGGCGCCTGGCAGACTGGGGCCATCATAGGACATCCACCGACGGGTCCCAGACTGTGAGAGGGCACAGGCCAGGCTGAGGGACTCCTCCACCCGAGTGCACAAATTTTTGTGCACCGGGCCCCTAGTCCTATATAATAAAAGGGTAATATGCAAATTGACCCTAATGATAGAACAGCTGGTTGCTATGATGCAAACTGACCACCAGGGAGCAGATGTTTAATGCAGGAGATGTCCCCTGGTGGTCAGTGCATTACCACAGGGGGAGTTCTGCTCAGCCACAAGCCAGGCTGACGGCTGCGGCGCGGTGATGGTGGCAGGAGCCTCTCCCGCCTCTGTGGCAGTGCTAATGATGTCCGATTGCTGCTTAGGCCCACTCCCCAACAGTCAGACATCCCCAAAGGGCTTCTGGACTGCCAGAAGGATATCTGACTGCCAGCTTAGGCCTGAGCCCCTGGAGAATTGCCTTAAGCTGGCAGGTGGACCACCCCTAAGGGCTCCTGGACTGCAAGAGGGTGCAGGATGGGCTGAAGGACCCCTCTCCTGCGCGCCCCCACCCCCAGTGAACAAATTTTTGTGTACCAGGTCTCTAGTAAGAAATAATTAAGTTACATCTTACAAACGTTGAAGCATAACAGTGTCTTAAGAAGACACTTGCTATGTAAATCAAGTAATAATATGCATAATCATAAGCAGACTTGGCCACTTGACCAAACTTTAGAAACACACAAAACCATGCACTTAGACAGAATTGTATCCATAGAATGCTACCTTCTTCTGTTTAATTCATGATAGAATATAGGTGATGTATTATTAATTCATTGCATATAATATTCATATAGAATAGAGTCTACTAGCTATGGTATGTCATTTATTATTTGTAATGCTTCATATTAAAGTGCAGAAATGCTTGGTTTTCTTTTTTGAAGTGCCATAGGGAAGGACATTATAATGAAAACATTCCTCATTTTGCAAAATATGTTTCTGATTTTATTCCTATTTTGCAACTGATCTAAGTTATGAAAGGCAATTTGAATTGTCAGTCACTGTCTGGGCATGGTTTAAATGATGGGTTTTGCTTAGAATAGTACAGAATAAACAAGTTTAGTTTCAAAGAGCTCTAGCCTTCAAATTTTACAAGTATTAAAACTTTATGAGAGGAATTTAAGTTACCATAAACATGTGACGGTATTCTTTCAGTAACAAAATGTATATCCCTTTGAAAGACACTGTTGATTTTTCATTTGAGTGGAAATTACATTTCATTATTTTTGCATAGTGAAAGCAATTTGAACCATTGCATTCCACTGAGAGAATAAAAAATGAGCTTTTTAAAATTTTGTATTGATAATTAAGCATGCAAACAGGCATGCATAATTATTTAACAAGCCATTTCACATACCAGAAAGTAGAATATTTCAAAACGAAGTGAGGGGATATTTTTGAAAATATTAATATCTACAGGGCATCTATATACACATGTATTATTTTGAAATAATAAAAATTGTAATTATCCTCTGCATTCTGTAGCATTATATGGATTCAAATTTTGCCTTCTTTCCCCCTATTTACATTTACAATGCTATTACTTCTGAAATTAAGTCTTCACTTTTATTTTAATTGTGCTTTCTCTCTCCATTTAAGTATTAAAAAGGAGCTAAGTAGGAGGAGGTCCCACTCAGCATATGGAGTCTACACTGTTTCCATTGGGTCGTGTTTAGAACCAAAGGACCAACTGCTCAGCATCAACCCTTTCTTCTGGGAACTACCTCTGCTCACACGGACTCTCGTCACCCTGGAGGGAGTTGGCAAATTCTTACACCTCACCCCACCTCTGGACCTTCAGTTGAACAGGGTGAGTCAGAGGTGGGCATCTGAAAAGCAAGGTCAATGTATCCTCTCCCGGCATTTCTGGTTTTGGGATGAACAGAGTTTGTCTCTCTTCATCAACTGAAGCTGCAATATGTAAAACACAGCAGTAATGCTTTCCATGCTGTAGAAAAAAGGTATCTAGAAGCAGGGAATAAGGAATCCAGCACACAGGGCAGAAACGGAAGACACACTCGAAACAATCAGTCAGCAAATGACAGTTGTTCTAAGGCTCAGCTGCACACGTCGTTTTAGCAGACACTACTGGTTTCCACTCAGATCCTTTTGTAACCAATTTTGTCGGCTCACCTCCCAACTGCTTGGGCTTTGCTGTTAATTGCTCACACGTGCACCCTTCTTCAGAGAATTATCTTTGGTCCTTGGAGATGCCTGACCATTTGAATAGCTTGAGGAAAACACAGTTAAAGCACATGACACCTAGTACAGCCAAAGCCTGAATAATGTGAGGATACAAAAGTTCAGATCTTTTCATAGATGGGGAACAAATTCTGAGGAAGAATTTACACCCCACAGCTTCCTGAGGGACCAGTCTGAGTCTGGGCTTCACATGAAATCACACTTTTGATGAACTGCTTCCCTGTTCTTTTCCCACCTCCTAATTGGTTTCTCTTGGAAGTGTTTTTCCATAAATTACTTGTACCCAACTCCTTGGCTCAGGATTTACTTCTGCTTTTTCCACCTACTTGAGTCATCTGCGTTTGTTCATGATCTTTCAGTACATTCTCCTTTCATTTCAATTAATGTACATTGAGTTTTTATGACTTGCTGCCAAGGAAATTTTAAGCACAGTAAATCCCACCAACACACTATATAAATGACTCTAAGATAATCAAGGGTGGGACAAATGTGGGAGTTGCATTATTATGCATTAATGAAATAACTTATATCAACCTGCTGTAGACTGGAAATGGTAACTAAGCACTAAAATCCAAATTTAGGCTATTTCAAATAATGCTATATGGGATTTCACTTTAATAGTAGTAATGAACATCTCCAATTTATAGCATGGTATCTTTTTGAAAAAATATATTTTATTGATTTTTTTTTACAGAGAGGAAGGGAGAGGGATAGAGAGTTAGAAACATCGATGAGAGAGAAACATTGATCAGCTGCCTCCTGCACACTCCCTACTGGGGATGTGCCTGCAACCAAGGTACATGCCCTTGACCGGAATTGAACCTGGAAACCTTCAGTCTGCAGGCCGACGCTCTATCCACTGAGCCAAACCGGTCAGAGCTGTAGCATGATACCTTGAAAGGCACTCTGTAATATTTTCGTTCCACAGATAAGCTATTAGATAATCATGAGTACATTTGAAAGTCAAATGATGGCATGAAAGTCCGTGTAGATGGAGTCCCCATGAGGTTGCATGCATGTGAGGTGCCATGAGGTTGGTGAGCAGGTGTCACTGTCCTCATCCATTTCTACAGGGTTGTGAAGGTTAAAGGGATAAAGCATGTGACTGTCTGGCCCACAGCATGTGGCTAATAAATTGTTCTCCATTCTTTTTCTACCCTTCTTCTTTATGTGATCATTTATTATAATTAAAATTTTCATTAAGAGATCAACCAAAGGACTTGTATGCATGCATATAAGCATAACCAATGGACACAAGACACTGGGGGATAGGGGAGGCCAGGGGAAGGTCAAGGGGGAAAAAAAAGAGATATGTACTACTCTTTGTAATATTTTAAGCAATAAAAAAAGAAAAAAATATATATATTACAACACTCTTATTCTTTTATCTTAAAAAAAAGCAGGGTTTTTTGTTTGTTTGTTTTTTACACACAGGGATCTGAAGCATGTAATTTTTATTTTTTCCAATTGTCGTTTTCCTTCAATTATTACTTTAGTGTTCTTTTGTCAAAGTTAGGAAATCATCTAAATTTGCCAACATATCTATTTTGTTTTCTCCTAGATTTTAATCAATCTTTCTCAGACTTTCACGTACATGAGAATCATATTGGGGATCAATTAAAAAGGACCCTAACTTCAGAGTTTCTCCTCTACCCTTCTCATTCTTTTTCTGTGGCTTATTTATTTTGTAATTTTGAGCAATGCTTCCCCCTTCCTTCACCCCCAACTCCCTCTCTCTTTTTCTCTCTCTCTCACACCTCTTTCATCTCTTGTCCATTTTTTAAATTAAAAAAGTGAACATGTTTAGATAAATGATTTTATAGAAGCCTTTAAATTCTTAAATTATGATGACTATAAGGGAAGTACTTCTTTTACTATTAGACCCTCAATAATCATTTGCCATGTGAGTGAATAAACCAACTTCCTCACATTTTTTCAGCCCCATATGTTCATATATTTTTTGGCTGCTTCTTTAAGATTGTAAGACAAGTGAGACACAAGTTGGACAACATTTTATTATATCTTGAACAATTCCATCATTTTTCAAAATTATGAGTGCACACAGGTGTTTCACAGGTGTTCCCTGCTAAATTCCTACCTCTCATGTCGCCTTTTCCTTAACCTCCCTAATATGTTTATGAAAATATTATTTTGAGCCAAATTTATTTTTATATTATAGAGACAAATTATAGTAATTAAACCTTCTATTTGAGGCAGTTAGAGATAAATGGTACTGGAAAATAAAGAGAAAAAATTTTTTTATCTAAAATAAACTCAACAATAAACCATTTGATTTAAAAATGGACAAAGAACTGAATAGACAGCCCAGCAGAGGATCCAGATGACAAATAACAATATGAAAGAATATTCAACATCATATGTCATTTGAAAATTGCAATTAAACCAACAATGCATTACTACTATATATTTGTTAAAATAGCCAAAATCCAAAACCAAATGCACAATTACTTTAAAAGACAGCTTGACAATCCTTACAAAACTAAATGTACTTTTATTATATGATCCAGCAATTATACTCCTTGGTATCTACCCAGATGAATTTAAAACTTATATTCACACAGAAACAACACAGATAATTATAGCAGCTCTATTCATAATTGCCAAACCTTGAAAGCAACAATGCTGTTCTGTGGGTGACTGGATAAATAAACTGTGATACAGCCAGATAATGAAATACTGTTTGGCACCTAAAAGAAATAAGCTATCCAGGCATAAAAAGATATGGAGAAAACATAAATATATATTTAAGTGAAATGAGCGATTCTGAAAAGCCTATACACTGTATGATCCATCTGTATGACATTCTAGGAAAGGGAAAACTATATAAATACAATAAAAAGATCAATGATTACAGGAGTCATAAGGGAGGAACAGGCAAAACACAGAGGATATTTAGGGCAAATTCTATTGGAGTTCATTTTGCCCTCTCTAGAACAACCACTGAAAAAAAATATGATAAAAAGGGAACTAAATATATATATATTATTTTTAAATTTTACATTAACTCAAAGAAGGTCCAAAGATAGCTAAATATTAGACTAAACCTAATCATATTTCTGGTTACATTAAATATCAATAAATTGAACCCTGTAAGTAAAAGGTAGAGCTTGTCAGAAAAAGAGATATATGTACCAATCTTTGTAAAACTTTATGTAATAATTAAAAAAAAAAGACTTTATAAAGATATGTTTTTCCACTACCACCTGGACCATCCAAGAAAAAGCATTTGGGGTGTACAGTTTGATCTTCAATGGCTGAAGTTATAGTCCGAAAGGCTGCCAACTGTTCATCATTCAGAGAATTTATCAAAATCTCTGCCTGTTGTTGCTGTATGATTCATCACATGTATTTGTATTTATTAATAAAGGACAGTCTGGAAGTTAAAAAAAAAAAAAAGCTTGGCACCAAAATATGCTACCTAAATAACTCATTTTAAATATAAATGCACAGGTAAGATGAAAGCATAAGGATGAAATACATATGCCATGTAAATAGTAAGACTGTGAAACCTAGTATGCTTATAATATTACAAAATATTCTGAGGCAAAGCGTATTACAAGAAATAAGGTAGATCATCTCATAATGAGAATAGAATTTATTCATTGGAAGACATATGATTACAAACACAGAATGTAAACTGACAGAAAGAAATGAAGAAATGAATTGACAGAGAAATCCATAAGCCTAGTTTGCAAATGTATCATATATTTTTTAATAATTGATAGATATATTAAAGAAAAAAATCAGGAAAGAATGTAGACCTTTAATAATATTATCAAACCCCTAGACCCAATTTTAATTTTTAAGACAAGTACCCCTAGCAGCTGAAATGTTCTTTTAGAATATTACTCATCAAATGCTACATATGTTAGAGCACTAAATAAGTATTAATAATGTAGGAAGATTGTAATATTATGGATTGTGTAATCTCACTAAGTGGAATAAAATTATAAATGTAAAACAATAATATCTATTTAAAATACTCATCTATTGGAAAAATTTTAAAGCAAACTTCTAAAATACATGAGTCACATAATAAGTCAAAATTTTAAAGTGCATTATATTTCAATCAGGATAATGAAGAAAATATGAAATATATAAAATGTTGGGATATATATATATATATATATATATATATATATATATATATTGCAGTATTTAGAGGAAATGCATAGATTTACTTGCTCATATTACACTTGGAGAAAGGTTTAAGATAAATGAGTTAATATTATGCCTATGTTAGAAAAATATTAGTGAATTATACATAATATCTATAGAAGAAAATAAAAAAGATCAAACAGAAAAAATAGTTTAAAACGTTTAAACAAGCTAAACTTTCGTTCTTTACAAATATCAATAAAATGAATAAAATCTTATCAAGACTGAATAAGAAAAAAGATCGAAAGCATAACTTACCAGTAACAGAGAAGTGGAAATACATCTAATAAATCTTATAGACATTAAAAATATAATAAATATTGTAAATAATTATGTACCAAAAAATTTGAAAAAGAAACTTTAATCATATATATTTAACTTTCTACAAGTAAAATTCCAAGCCTAAAACTTTTTTTTAATACATTATTTCAGCCTTAACTGGTTTGGCTCAGTGGATAGAGCATCAGCCCGTGGACTTAAGGGTCCTGGGTTCAATTCCGGTCAAGGGCATGTACCTTGGTTACAGGTACATCCCCAGTAGGAGGCAACTGATTAATGTTTCTCTATCATTGATGTTTCTAGCTCTATATTCCTCTCCTTTCCTCTCTGTAAAAAAAACAAAACAACAAAAAATAAAAAAGAAAACAACAAAAAAAAACACACCTCAATAAAATTTATTTAAAAAATAAAAAAATAATTATTTCAATAATTTAAAGAAGGTACATAACTCTCTTAAACAAATTTTTTTCAAAAAAAATAGAGGCAGAATAAACAATATGTGATAATATAATTCTGGTCTTAAAATTGACAGAGACACTAAAATAAATGAAAATTATAAACAAATAACCCTCATGAGCAGAGATGCAAATTATTTATAGCAAACTATTAGCAGCATAATCTAGCATTATGTATAAAGTAAAATATAACAAAAGAAAAATTTTATGTGTATGTGTGTATATACATACCAATAGCAGATACAAACACATTACAAAGAATGACAAAAAAAACTTCTCAAAAATCAATACCTATTTAAAATAAAAATTTTCAGTCAACTTTAAATGGAAGGAACATTCCTTAACAGAATTAGTAGCGTCTATGAAGACTCCCACAAGTATTACATTTAGTGTGAAATACACAATACAACCCATTAGACCAGGAATAAGGCAAAGATAGCTTTCCTCACAGCTCTAATAATGTAATTGGTGTTCTGTGCACTAAAATGGAAAAGATAAGTTAAAGTTATACAGATTTGAAAGGTAGAAATCTATTCATAAACAACATGGTTATTTTAAAATTCTTAATTTAAAAATAACTATTAAAACTAAGAAGCACATTTAGCAAGGTGACAGAATATAAGATCAATATGTAAAATTCTATTTCTCAGCCTCTCTGTAAAACTACCACAAAATGAACAAAAAAATTACTTTTAGTAGCCAAAAAAAATCACACAAAGTATTTTCATCAAAAGACATGCAAGACCTTTAAACTACAGATTAAATAAATGGAGAAGTATGCCATATGCATGGATACTTAAGAAGCTAATTCTTTTAAAATTGATATACAAATTTGGCATAATATAATCCAAAATCTGAATAATTATTTTGATAGAAATTGACCACTAGTTATAAAACAGACTTGCAACAGAGTGTCAGTAATCAAAAGTGCAGGACAAGCACTAGCAGAGAAAGGACTATCAGTGGAACAGAAAATATATAAGAAATATAACAACATCAAAGTAAGGCAATTTAAGAGGTCTGATGCGAAGGCTTTTCAACAAAAAAATACTAGATGTCAGTGCAAAAATATATGTATCTCAATTCCTATTACATACCACTTACAAAAATTGTTTTTAGATATAAAACTTTTAAAGTACAAGAAAAATATCTTCACTGCTCTAGGGCAGGTAAACTTATCAAAGAAGAGGCATATAAAAGTCTAAAGATAAAATTTAAAAATGATATATTATACTCCATCAAAATGATAAAGTCATCAAAATTTACCACTTAGAAAGTAAAAGCACAAACTGCAAACTGAGAAAATATTTGTGATATATGTTTTTAACCTGGAATTCATATCTAGAATATATAAACAACTCTTCCACATAAATTATAAAAGAAAAAAAATTCTATATAAATTAATGTATTATGGTTTTCCAGATAAGCAGGATAATCTGTTTCTATCTCTATCTCTACATCTATTTATATCTATCCATATATATGCATGAAATTTGTGCAAGGGGCTCGGCCCCTGCCAGCACGGCAACTGCCTCAGTGACCCCCACACCTACTGCTACCACCGCCTTTGCCTTGGCCCCTGCCACTGCAGCTTCCTTCGGAAGGTTGTCCGGAAGGACATCTGGTCTAATTAGCATATCATGTTTTTAATATATATAAATTACATATAATATATAATATATATATATATGCATATGTATATATATATAAAAAAGGGCAATATGTTAATTAGACTGGACATCCTTCTGGACAAAGCCACAGTGGTGGGGCTGAGGCAGAGGCAGATACCAGTGACTAGGCCAGCAGGGGAGAGCAGTTAGGGATGACCAGGCCGCCAGTGTAGGGCAGTTAGGGGCAACCAGGCATGCAGGCAGAGTGGTTAGGGGCGATCAGGCAGGCAGGCAGGTGAGTGGTTAGGAGCCAGCGATTCCAGATTGCAAGAGAGATGTCTCAAAGTGGTGAAGGTGCAGACTGGGCTGAGGGTCCTCCCCACCTCATGCATGAATTTCATTCACTGGGCAGAGAGAGAGAGAGAGAGAGAGAGAGAGAGAGAGAGAGAGAGACTCAGAGACAGAGGTTAACAGATACTGAGAGGTCTGCAACCTGGGGACACAAGGAAGTCTGTGGTATATTTTGGAGTCCTGAGAGCCACCCAGCTGCTGGTGTAGATTCCAGTCCAAGTCTGAGAACCAAGGATGCCAAGAACAGCAGAGCAGTATCTTAACTCAGCAATCAGGCAGAGAGGAAATTCAAACTTCCTCTGCTTTTATGTTCATTTCAGGTCCTCAATAGATTAATTGATTCTGGCCTACACTGGGGAGGGTCATCTTCTTTACTCAGCTGACCAACTCAAAAGCTAATTTATTCCGGAAACATCTTCACAGATACACCCAGATATACTATTTAACCAAATTGCTCAGATCTAGAAGTTTGTTGCATTTAAAATTTGTCTCTCTGAGAACTATCAGTCTGTTCCAATTTCAGTGCTCAGTCAAGTTGATACCTAAATGTAAAAATCACAAAGGCAAACCCACTGTAACAGATTCCTCACTGAGAAAGATGAAATGTTTCTAATCAGCCATTAAAATTTTCTATCCATTGTTAGTCATTGTAGGAATTAAAATTGCGTCATGATGAGATGCCACTACACACTCTCTGGAATGACTGAAATTGATGAGGTTGTGGAGAAGTTGGAACTTTCATACAATTTTAATGCACATGAAAGATAATGCATTTACTTTTCAAACTGGCAATATATAAAAATTAAACAAGCATGTACCTTTCTTGTGATCCAATGATTTCACTTTACCCAAGACAAATAAAAATATCACAAAATTATTTTTATAAGAATGTTTCTAGTTTCTTTAAAAAGTCAAACTGGAAACAACCCATAAATTTATGAATAGGGGAATGTTAAAAACAAATTATCGTATTTATACAATGGGAAATTATCATCTGTAAAACAGAATATCCACAAATGCCATGAACTATCTCAATAGCAGTGTTTTATGCAAAATAAGCGATGCACAAGAAAACCTACTATATGATCCATATGAAGTTAATATTAAGGTAAAGAACAGGCAAACACTCTATGTTGATAAAAATCTAGGTCCTGGTTGCTTGTGAGAGAAGGAAATTGATTGTGAGATTGCATAATGGGCCAGTCTAGGTTGGTGGAACTGTTCTATTTATTAATTTGGATAAAAGTTACATGTTTATTTATTCATCGAAACTCACCTAAGATTTGGATCTTTGTTGTATTTAAAATTTGTCTCTTTGAGAATCGTCAATCTGTTCCATTTCCATGCCTCTGATTCTATTCTATTTTATTCACCAGTTTATTCTATTCATTAGATTTCTTCAAGGGAAGGGTGGGGAGAAGCGATTTAACGAAGATTTTATATGCATACTAGAGGCCTGGTGCATAAAATTCGTGCACTCAAGGATGGGGCAGGGAGGGGGGGATGGTCCCTCAGGGTGGCCTGTGCCCTCTCACAGTCCAGGAGCCTTCAGGGGATCGTCTGACTGGGCCTAAGCCATTAGTCGGATATCTGTAGTACTGCTGCAGATGCGAGAGAGGCTCCTGGCACCACTGCGCTTGCCAGCATGAACCTGGCTTCTTGGCTTCTGGCTGAGCAGCACTCTCTCTGTGGGAGCACACTGACCACCAGGGGTATCCTGCATTGAGTGTCTGCCCCCTGGCGATCAGGGTGCATCATAGCAACCAGTCATTCTGCCATTCAGTCTATTTGCATATAAGCCTTTTATTATATAGAATATGCGTCACCTATGGATACAGACAACAGGGTGGCAAAGGCCTGAGGATGGGTGAGAAGCTGGTGGAGGAGGGCAATGGGAGAAAAAAAGAAGGAATCTGTGGCCCAGCCAGTTCAATTCAATGGAAAGAGTGTTGGCCTGCGGGCTGAAGGATCCCAGGTTTGATTCTGGTCAAGGGCACATGCCTGAGTTGTGATCTCATTCCCCAATGTGGGGTGTGCAGGAGGCAGCCAATCAATGGTTCTCTCTCGTCATTGATGTTTCTATCTCTCTGTCCTTCTCCCTTCCTCTCTGATTATATATATTTAAAGTTGGGGGACATCTGTAATACTCTCAACAACAAAGATTTAAAAAAATAAAAGATAAAAATAAATAAAAGTGGCAAACAAATAAATAAAATGTGTCTCAAAGAAACAAAAATTAATAAAACAACTAACTTAGATGTTATAATTATCCCATTTTACTAAAGGGGAAACAGAGACATTGAGAATTTAAACTTCTTGTTTATACTTGATTACTTCTAACTGCTGGACCAGCATTAAATCCAAATAATCCCTCACATAGGTATTTGGTTCATAGGCTGTAAAAGAATTTGTAAAACAGAGATAATTACAGTTCTTCAATGTCTTAGAACACATATTTTGCTGCCTTCTTTCTCTCCCATTAACACAGAAAGAATGATTCAGTTTAATGTCTGAGACAATTGGGTTTGGATGTCTGTGAATTTGGGTGGACATATAAATCATTGTCATAATGAAGACACTTTTGAGAGTTAAAAGGGATCCTGTTAATCGTTTTCTAGCTAACAGGTGTAATTTTGTATTGTTGTTTATAAAACAGGACATATGATACCATGTCCCAACTATTACAAAAACAAAAATTCATTAAACCTCCACAGTCTGTTGGGAGTGCATAAGCCACCCACTAAGTTCTGAAGTTCCAAAGATAAATAAAAGCGCTTTCCTCTTTCATTTTGTAATCAATATTTCCAGAATAAAGTATAAAAATAAAAAAATATATATGACTAAGAAGAGTTTAGCACGCAATTCATATGTTACCATCCTAACCCACTTCAGAATGTGATCTTTATGGAGAGAGGGTCTTTACAGTGGTAATCAAAGTAAGATGAAGTTATGAGGGTGGACCTTTATAAAATACTAGGGGCCCGGTGCACAAAAATTTGTGCACTCGGGGTGGAGGGAGTCCCTCAGCCCGGCCTGTGCCCTCTCACAGTCTGGGACCCCTCAGTGGATGTCCTATGATGGCCTCAGTCTGCCAGGCACCTTTTGTGTGTGTGTGTGTGTGTGTATGTATGTGTGTCGCCACTGGGGACCTGCCCCCAGCCGCATCTGAGGCTCAGAGCAGTCCTCCTGTGTGTGTCTACCTGCTGGGGGCCTGCCCCCAGGCACATCATGGAGGCTTGGAGCAGGCACCCCCTCTATGTTGATCTCTCAAACTCTTGCCCTCCCCTGCATGTTGTTCTCTTTTTTGAGCTGTGACCAGGGCTGGGTGCTGCCTGCCTCCCAAGCTTGCCTACTGCCCATCTTCCTCCAGCCACTAGAAAGCAGGGAAAACCCTGCCTCGTGGTCAGGCCAGCATTTTCTTCTTCCCTGATCCCCGGAAGGGACCTGGGAAGCTGCCAAGCAGGCCGCCAACTCTTTCCCATTCACCCGTCCCCTGCAGCCTTCCTTTCCCACTTCCCGGTGCCGCCAAGGGGTCTGGGAGCTGCCAAGCAGGACCCCGGCCCCCACAAAGGGCCTGGGAAGCCCACCAAGCAGGCCACTGACCCCTGCTGCCTCTTTCTCACTCCCTGATGCCCCTCCAAGGGCCTGGACAGCTGCCAAGCAGGCCGCTGACCCCCTGCCACCTCTTACCCGCTCTCTGATGCCCCGCAAAGGGCCTGGGAAGCCCACCAAGCAGGCCACTGACCCCATGCTGCCTCTTTCCCACTCCCCGATGCCCTTCCAAGGGCCTGGACAGCTGCCAAGCAGGCCGCCTCTTACCCGCTTCCCGGTGCCCTCCAACTCTGCCGCCTCTTTCCCACTCACGGGTCCTGGGTCCTGCGCTGTCCCGCCCTGCAGCCGCTCTGTGCACTTGGGAGGTCCCTCAGCCCGGCCTGTGCCCTCTCTCAGTCTGGGACCCCTCGGGGGATGTCCACCTGCTGGCGTGCCTGACCAGCCTGGGTGAGGGGCTTTAAGGCTGCCCACAGCTCCCATTGACCCAATGTCCCAGCAAGGCTGGCTGGACGCAGGTTTCTGGAGTTTGTTTATCTTCTGTAATTGATGCACTGTTCCTTTAAGGCGGCCTACTAACTAGTAAGGAAGCCTCCTCTCTGCTTCACCTCGCAGCATCTATAATGAGACAATGTTACTTTTACTGGTTAGGCCCAGGCTGCTGTGTCCTTCAGCTCCCGAGGATTCTATGATTGCTACATTGTTTCAAACCTGTGTTTCGCTAGAGCCAGTTTAAGCGGAGCGGGCGCAGCTTCACTTTCGCTCCTGCCGCAATGGAAACTGCCGTTTACTCAGGTCCATGAGTGGCAGCTTCCATGTTGGCTGGGCTAATTTGCATACAGCCGCTCTGATTGGCTGGTGGGCATGGCTTACCCTGTCTCGGAGAAATGGTTAATTTTACTATTTCGCTTTTATTAGTTTAGATAGCCAATTTCTTCATAAGGAGAGGACATTTGGACACAGACTCATGCAAAAGGAAGATGACATAAAGAGGTAGGGAGAAGATGTCCATCTACAAGCACAGTAGAAAAGCCAGGAAGGCATCCCTCCCTCGTGACTGTTAGAAGATACCTACCCCCTCAACAACTTGATTTTAGCCAGAACTGGTTTGGCTCAGTGGATAGAGCATCAGCCTGCGGACTCAAGGATCCCAGGTTCGACCCTGGGCAGGGGCATGTATCTTGGTTGCGGGCACATTCCAGTAGGGGGTGTGCAGGAGGCAGCTGATCGATGTTTCTCTCTCATCGATGTTTCTCTCTATCCCTCTCCCTTCCTCTCTGTAAACAATCAATAAAATATATTTTAAAAAAAACAACAACTTGATTTTAGACTTTTAGCCTAGAGAATAGTGAGGAAATAAATTTCTGTTGTTTAAGCTGCTCTGTCTGTACTGATTATAGCCTCCCTGGCAAACTAATACATATACAAAGTGCATTTCAAGAGAATAATTTACTTTGCTGGCTCATATTCTGTTTTAAAATATTTACCTTTTAATATTTTAAATGTAATATCACACACACACACCCTATTTTTTTAATTATATAGTTTTTAAATTTATTTCAGAGAGGAAGGGAGAAGTAGAGAAAGATAGAAGCGTCAATGATGAGAGAGAATTATTGATCAGCTGCCTCCTGCATACCTCCTACTGGGAATCCAGCCCACAATACGGGCACATGCCCTGACTGGGAATCAAACCTCAACCTCCTGATTCATAGATTGATGCTCAACCCCTGAGCCACACCGGTTGGGCCATACACACATTCTTGTCCAAATGACAAGATAAATACAATGATGGTGATGATGATAATCATGATTGACTCCTATTACCTTCTTTTAATGTTACAAGCAATTAAAATAAAAGTTTACATGCACTAATTTATTTAATCTTCAAAATGAGCATCGAAGTAAATGTTATTTTAATGTTATACTATATTAGATTTTGCATTTTATATTATTAATGGAGACCTAAAACACAGAAAGATTAAGAAATTTTCCTAAAGTCACAAAAGTAGTATTTGAATCAAAGAAGTCAGTACTTCACAATGCACACAGTGTCCCTTCTAGCTCTCTCTATGTATGTGTAAGATTTACAAATCTTAAATATATATGCACATACATTTAAATATAGAGAAGCACAATTAATTCTGGCTCAGTTGGTTAGATCATTGTTCCCATATGC
>PVJC01042395.1:0-14950 GCA_004026665.1 Murina feae
CACACAAATTTCGTGCACCAGGCCCCTAGTACAAAATAATATTGAATGCAAACTGTGATCAAAAAATAAAATTTAAAAAGGGAAAATAAATTACATCTTAACCATGACTAAGGTTATGTTGGTTGCAAAGAACATTTAAGTAGGTGAATGAGTAAATCTAACAAATATAATATTTTAACAGTTACTCACTTGAACTCCAATGCCTATCTTTGAAAATAATATTTTTGGTTTTGTATAAACTATCTTAACAGAAATTGGCAAGCAATTGTATTTCCTTTTTGGGTACTCTTGAAAATGTGATTGTAAGACAGCATCATCAGTGCAGACAAGGACGCTTGTCTTTCTGTTTACCAGGATATGAGAGCTTTTATGTAATTTATCTCAAATCTGTTTAAAAACAAACTACAAAGAAGGAGAAATAGGTTTTAATAAATTATGTAAACCAAAATATGATGGGAATTAAAGTACACTTAGAAGGCCATTTCTACAAACTTGTTTTTTAAAGTTGTATGATAAATTATATAAGGAAGCCTTAACATATGCAGACTTATATGTAAACTATACATTGATTTATTTTTAGGTTTTAAAAGTACAGACACCTGATAAAATGCTGTGGAGACATTATCTTCGCTAGTAGTAAAGAAGGTAGCACACTACACATGGGCATATAGGAGCGAGCATGATAGATACTTCCCTCAAGAAGTGTAAACTGTGCCCTAACCAGTTTGGCTCAGTGGATAGAGTGTTGGCCTGCGGAATCAAGGGTCCCAGGTTCCATTCCAGTCAAGGGCATGTAACTTGGTTGCAGGCACATCCCCAGTGGGGTGGGGAGGGGAGTGCAGGAGGCAGCTGATCGATGTTTCTAACTCCCTATCCCTCTCCCTTCCTCTCTGTAAGGAATCAATAAAATATATTTTTTTAAAAAGAAGTGTAAATTGTAATGATAACAAGAGAGAATAAGCAAGTAAATTAATAGATGTGCAAGGAAGAAAATAAGCAATTTAGGAATGGCATCACAGAATTGTTTTCTAGGTTGGATGTTAAAAGATCTCATTAAGGACTAGTAGCTTTAGCTAAGCCAAAGCTAAAGACAAAAATTTCCATACAAAGAGAAGAGGAAGAATAGTTGCTAAAGGAAGAAAGAGCTGTGCATTTTCAAAAACAGAAGGAAAATGGTGTAACAGCATTGAAGGAATCACAAAGGTTGTTTTCTGAGTGGTATTCAAGGGTGATTTCTCTCATGGGTCCTTGTCCAGACAGATTCGAAGAATGAAGACATGGACAAAAGATGGTAGATGAAAAGGGTGGAAATTTATTGGAAGCAAATACAGACTCCCACTTGGAGGGGCTGGGGCGCAAGGGAGTTTCCCACTAAGCTCTTTTTTGCAAAGGTTTATAATGGCTGTAGTTCTGCCCTGACCGGTTTGGCTCAGTTGATAGAGCATCGACCTCCAGACTGAAGGGTTCCAGGTTCCATTCCGGTCAAGGTCATGTACTTTGGTTGCGGGCACATCCCCAGTATGAGGTGCGCCAGAGGCAGCTGATCAATGTTTCTAACTCTCTATCCCTCTCTCTTCCTCTCTGTAAAAAATCAATAAAATGTATTTAAAAAATAAAGGCTGTAGTTCTTTGTAGTTCTTATTCTCTTGATGGTCACTCTTTTTGCAGAATATCAGCTCCAAAGCCCAAACCTCACTTGATGCCCTGCTCTTTCTCTCCCCCTTCTCTTGTAACATTTCTCTATCGCCTGTGAAAATCTGTTTTCCTCTTTCTCCCATTTGTAGGCATTTCTCGAGCCTCTGTGAAAGTTTGTTTCCTCTTCCTCCCCATACCCTGTAGCTTTTCTTTATCTTCTGTGAATGGATGGCTTCCTCTCCTCCTATCCTGTGGCACCTTTTTTTTTTTCCTTCTGTGAATGTATGCCTTCTGGCAGCTCTAAACCCTCACCTGTGCATTCCTCCCCCTTGGACCCTCTTTATTCCTAGAATTCCCCAAACCTGCCTATTTTATCTCTAAAACTCCTTTCAGAAGGATGGTTATAGGAATTGCAGAGTTACTTAGGTCTGTGATCACAAAAGGCCTTGCAGACCATTATAAGGGGTGTAATTTTATCGTTAGTACAATAGGAAAACAGGAGAATTTTAAATTGGGGAATGATGTGATATGACTTTTTTTTCTTTTGAAATATATTCTCTCTGGTTGTGGAGAATGCCTTAGAGAAAGACAAAAATAGAAATTAGAAACCTACTGCAAAAGTTCAGGTGAAAAAAGAATTATATAATGATATTAGCTTCAACTAAGAAGGCAGGACATACAGAGAAGGGAACATATTGAAATACAGTTTAGAGATAAAATCAAAACATCTTCCTGAATGTGTATCTGCTAGTAGGAGGGGTAAAAGAGAGAAAAATATCAAGTAAGTTGCATAGTGCTTTTTGGGGGAAGAAGGGTTTTGTTTTGTTTTGTCGTTTTGTTGGCATTGAGCAACTGGTTCTAACACTTAATAACATATAGAAGACTCAGAAAGAAACAAGTCTGAAGGGAAGTGGAAATAGAGTTGTGTACATATGAAGCTGAGATGCCCAACTGGCACACAAGTAGAGATCTAAAACATAGATTTGTCTATAAAGACCTAAAGTTCAGAGAATTCAGATCTTCAAATATGTTTTATTAGAAACTAGCAAGTATTCATAAATTTCTGTTATTGAAACAAAAAAGGTGACTGAGGCAGGGGAGGTGGGGGTAGGGAGAAAGAGATAGATAAGAAAGGGAAGAGGGCCAGATCTCAGACATTTGATGTAATGTAGTTGAGGAAGAGCCAGCAAGGGTTGCTGAGAAAGTGAGACTGGGCAACTGGAAGAAAAACAAGGACAGTCTATTACCATAAAAGCCAAGACAAGCATGCTTCATAAAGACACAAGTGAGCACCTGGAATAGTAGCTGCTGAGAGGACAGATGAGAAAGTGGAGGTATATTTTGGATATGGCAGTTTGGAAACTTCATTTGGTGAGTGGGAGCCCAAGGCCCATTAGATTGTGATGAGAAATAAATGAGAGGTAAGGAAGTGAATATAACTATGCTAAAGTAGTTTCGTTTTAAACATCAGTCAGACAGGATGATATCTGAAATGAGAAAAATGATAGTACAATGAAGTGAGTTGGTTTTTATTTTAAGACTTGTAGCCCTGAGCATGAATTCGTGTGCCAATAGCTTACCAGTAGTTCACTGCCACCCTTCAGTAGCTCTTCTCCTGCTGCCCTGTCCTCCTATAGCTTCCCCCACCCCCGTCCTCCTACCCCCTTCATAGCTTGCTGCCCTGCCCCCTCCTATAGCTCTCCGCCACCCATTTGTAGCTCACTGCCCCACCCTCCTGCTGATCTGTGATCCAGTCCTTACGCGGTCAGTTGTTAACACTTTGTGGTGCAATGACCATTTGCATATTACATCTTTATTATATAGGATGTATATTCCATGCCTTTCCATTCTCAGTGTAGGAATAAGCCAATGGAAAGAGAGACATTTCTAATTCAATAAAGAAAGAATATGCAGAAGTAAAGTCCTTTGGGGAAAAAAAAAGAGAGAGACAGAGAAAGGATGGAATCCAGAGTACATGCTTATACTAGAGGCCTGATGCATGAAATTCATGGAAGGGGCTCAGCCCTCGCAGGCCTGGCTGCTTTGACCAGCCCTCACAGCCTCAGCTGGTCCTCGCAGACCTGGCTTCATCTGGAAGATTGTCTGGATGGTCCCCTGGAAGGATGTCTGGATGATTATTCTGCTGTTCAATCTAATTAGCATATTAGCTCTTTATTATATAGGATTGCCTGTCCAGTATTTGAACTGGCAGTGGTAGGGTATGAAAATACTTTTATATAGTTATACTAGAGGCCCAGTGCACAAAAATTTGTGCACTAGGGGGGTGTCCCTCAGCCTGGCCTATGCCCTCTCTCAGTCTGGGAACCCTCAGGGGATGTCCACCTGCTGGCTTAGGTCCGCTCCCCAGGCAATCGGGCCTAAGCTGGGAGTCAGACATCCCTCTGGAAACCCAGGAGTCCTCAGGGGATGTCCACTTGCCAGCAGGGAGCAGGCTTATGCTGCAGTTGGACATCCTTAGTGCTGCTGAGGAGGCAGGAGAGGCTCCCACCACCACCGCTATACTGGCAGCCGTGGCTTGTAGCTGTAGCTGAGCAGAGCTCCCCTTGTGGGAGTGCCGTGACCACTAGGGGCAGCTGCTGCATTGAGCATCTGCCCCCTGGTGGTCAGTGTGTGTCATAGTGACAAGTAATTCCCAGTTGTTCTGATGTTAGGGTCAATTTGCATATTACCCTTTTATTATATAGGATAGAGGCCTGGTGCATGGGTGGGGGCCGGGTGGTTTCCCCTGAAGGATGTCCCAGATCAGGGTAAGGGTCCTGCTGGGTTGCCTACCTGGCCACCCTGGGTGAGTGGCTGATGGCTGTTTGCAGGCTGGCCAAGCCCCTCAGCAGAAATCCTCACCCCATGAGGGTGGGGCCATCCTGGGTGAGGGACTGATGGCTGTTTGCAGGTTGGCCAAGGCCCCCAGCCACCCAAGCTCCCAGCGAGGCTGGTTGGAAGCAGGTATCTGGGGTTTATTTATTTTCTATAATTGAAACTTTGTTGCCTTGAGTGGAGGCCACAGCCTGCCAAGGCAGGTGGGAACCTTAGATTCCTCCATCACACGGGCAACCTTCCTACTTGTTCTAGCTCCATGGCTAATGGCACCATCTTGGCTGGGTTAATTTGCATATAGTCACTCTGATTGGCTGGTGGGCATGGCTTAGGTGTAGCAAAGTGACACCAATTTGCATATTACTCTTTTATTAGGTTAGCTACTTTTGGTAGTTGCATGGAAGAGAATTGACAATTTAATATGACATAACAAAAATATGTCATGTTTACATAGAAGAAAAAGATTACTATAACTTATAAACTGCCTATAATTTTGCCTTCTTAAAAGTCTCAACTATCTTATGGCTCTTACTCTCCTTGATGTCCCTTTTTTTCTTCTTTCATTCTCTCAAACAGCACAATTCCAGTAGAGAACAAGATTTTGAAATCACTAACAAAACTAAGTGATCTTGCCTGGGGTCAGGTAGAGTCATAAAGGAGTGGTTCTTTACCCTAACTCCAGCTTCAAACTCTGGGAGCTTATAAAATCAAAATTGCTGACCCTAATCCAGAACTATCAAACCTGAAATGCTGGAGACAGATGTGCAGGGAAATGAGTTTTGACAAGCACTTTAGGTGTATGTATGTTGTTCTCTTGGCCCTGGGTCTACAGATCATTGTTCAACAAATAATGTCAGGAGGACTTGCGTATCCTAGTCCCTTCGGGCTGCTATAACAAAATACCATAAACTGGATGGCTTAACAACAACAAACATTTATTTCTCACAGTTGTGAAGACTGGGTCGTCCAAGATCAAAATGCTGGCTGATTCAGTGTCTGGTGAGCACTTACTTTCTGGTTCATAGATGATACCTTCTAGCTGGAACCTAATATGAGAGAAATTGTGAATAAACTATCTGGCCTCTTTTAGAAGAAAACTAATTCCATTAAATGATAATTTTATCCTCATGACTAATCATCTCCCAAAAACTTACCTACTAATATTACCTTGGATTTCAACATATGTATTTTGAGGGAATACAAACATTCAGCTCATAGCACTCAGGTAGATATAAAGAGGAAGGATAATCTAAGTCAACAAATTTCAGCAATAAACAACTATGTAAAAGACATGCAGGAAAGTCCTGAACAATAAAGTAAGCACACAATGAAACCCATCTGTGTCGAGTGGATACACAGCCTAGCTACTCACGGAGTTTATCATTACTCCCAAACAAAACTCATCCCATAAGGCATACAAGAAACATAGATGTTTTGCTGATGAATATAGAAAGGAAATGAAAGTGAACTCCTTGTCACAGAATATATAACATAGAAAATCAGTATCATATGTTTCTTAATTTCTCAATTATTTTCTGGTTGTTTCATTCTTGTATATTGACTCTAAATTCCCAGGTTTCTGTATAAAGCCCCCTGGGTATTTCATCTTGGCCTTTTTTTTTTTTGTATCTCTTTTGTATGCAGAGAAATGTAATGCCCTCTGAGTTGTACAATTGCTGTATTCTGATAGGCTTCTTTTATTATTGTGTTTAAGTTTTTGAAGGCTCAGCAAAACAGACCTTATAAAACATTGCATGGACTTTCCTGGAGGGTGGCAGAGAATTATAAACACACTTTTCTGTTCTATTTTTCATACAGGGTCGGGAGTGTCATCATTGATATATTAAACACACTATGTAACAGGAAAAAGTTGACTTCGGTTTGAAAACTGAAAAGATTGACCAAGAACAAGACAAAGAGCAAGTTGGTCATGGATGTTGGTGCAAAGTCAGAGTAGCTCAGTTGATGTTTACGTTTTGCCCAAGAACCTTTTAACTTCAAGGCCAGTTTCTAAGAAAACCTTTCATTTTCTTATGTAACTGACAGAGGATGGGGCAATTCCTTACTAAGGTATTTGAAATCTCAGTAATTGGACCCTAAGGTCATATAGAGGGGGGAAAAATGAATAATACAGTTTTCTAGCACAGGATTGCCAATTAAAGAGTAAAAGGCAGAACTTTGGTGAGCCCAAAGTGAAACTCAGGAATTGATGAGATAAAGATGTCTCTAAAAATTGGTTTTAAGATACATTTATCAATTTAAATTAGGATCTGGTCTGTGAGAAGACCTTCACTGGCATCTTGACTAATTGAGAATAGATGCTCAATTAGAAAAAGACAGAGCAATTTTAGAATTAATTTTCAGAATAGGAAGAAGTTAATCTTTCTCTGTTCATCATGTGCGATTGTTGGTACATGACTACTCTGGTAACATTTCCACTAACATAATTATAATAACAAGCATTATTAAAAACAAAATGAATACTTGAACATATGGTACTGATTTTAAACATACTTCTCAATTAACATCTTTCAAATTCTTATTTATAAATACTGGATAGACCCTGTACCTGGTTTACAAGTTCTTAGCAGAATTTCCAGGAACCTTTGAATAACAAAAAAAACACACAAACAAACAAACAAACAAAAATAATAAAAAATTTTACAGTTATTTTAGCCTTGAGTTCAAGAAAGTATTTCAACCAAGCTTTGCTATCCTGGAAATATGAGTACTATGTTCATGACTAAGATTACTCTTTTATATAGTTATGTTATATGTTATCCAGCCCTGAGATTATTGATGGAATAAACTGGCTCAAATAAGAATGTGACTAGCATCCACACAAGTCTATATGCAGGATTACTTCCTATCTGGGTGTTTGGAGAAGGAAGTTCATTCTGGAAGGAGCAATAACAAATTGCAGCAGAGACATTAACCAGAATCTCAGATGAATAATTTTCTTAACAAAAGTATCCAAACACCCTAAATTATTTTACAAGTATTTTCAGTTTGCTAATAAAAATAGCAACAAAAAGAAAAACAAGCAAGCAATCATGAAAGGATAATATGAGTTATTAATGGTGGAAGTATTTAGTAACAATTTTGTTAACACTTGACATTTTGATTGAGTAACAGAGAAAATATATTCCATTATAATTATCCTTTATTCAAAGATTTATTTTTCCATAATTAGAAAAATAAGAACACAACTTACAATAGTTTCTATAGTTGGACTTTACCCCACGTAGTAAGTCTATATTTGGGGGTAAAATCATTTTCTAAACTTACTGAATCCATGGTAGATGTTAGTAGATTGTTTTTTTTTTACAAACTTTATCAGGTGTAATCTGAAATTGGTCTTTTGGAAAAGCATATTTATTTCTAAGTGCATATAAGAGAAAACCAACCTGCCAGTCTACTCTATTTTAACGAAGTGTATTTAATGAGCCTGTCTATAAAATGTTTGCTATTCATTCAGTTTACTACACTATCTAAGCAAGTTTTAACTTCAAATCATTAATTATGTAAAAAGATGTATTGTGTACACAAGCTCCGACATTTTCTGAAGTAAGGGAGATATTAAATAATCAGACAAATAAAAACACAATTTCAAAGCACAATAAAAAGCAGAAAGGAAAAGTATAGTGTAATTTTGTGTAATTTTGTGTTTCATAACACAAATCCTGCCCTGCCTTGGTGGACAGGGTGAATGAAGAGGAGTTAACTATGGAAGAGGGTAGACGGTACTTCCAAGCAAAGGGAACAGCAGATAGAGGCTCAGAGTCCCATGGGGTGATTAGAGGAGAAAGCACAAGGAAGACGGTGGTGTGAAGTGAGAATGGAGGCGTAAAGACCAGATTATTCAGGGCCTTGTAGCTCAAGGTAAGTACTTGGAAATTTATCCTACTTAAAGCCTTTAAGGGTAAGGAAGGAAGACAGAAAAATTCAGCAGAAAATAAAATACTACAGGATTTATTTTTAACTAGGGGCCCAGTGCACAAATTTGTACACTCAGGGTGTCCCTCAGCCCAGCCTGTGTCCTCTCGCAGTCAGGGACGGCTTCTTGGCCAAGGGACAGCCCGGAGCACTCCAGGGCTCAGGATACGGTAGGCTTCCCCCCATTGCCGCCAGCGGCTCAAAGCGCCCAGGCTCCAGCTTGGGGCCCCCGCAGGGCCATGGACAGAAAACCCATCCAGAGGCTTCATGGGGAGCAAGATGCCTGCCTTGGAGCTGGCCCCGTAGTCTTGCCCCAGCAGCTAGAAGAACTCCAGGGTCTCAGGGACCTTGTCCAGGTCACATAGGTTCATGCTGCACCCTGACGGGCTGCCCCCGCCACCTGCCCCACCCCTGGCACCCCTCACAGCCACCTGCCCCGCCCCTGCCCACCCCACCCCTGATGCTGCTCGCTCCATGGCTTCCAGCCTCCATCTTGGCTGGGTTAATTTGCATACAGCCTTCTGATTGGCTGGTGGGCATGGCTTGGCTGGTGGGAGTGGCTTAGGCATCCCGGAGAGATGGTTAATTTCCATATTACTCTTTTATTAGAGTAGATTCTCACCCAAGGACATGCTTAGAGAGAGGAAGGGAGAGTGAGGGAGAGAGAAACATCAATGTGAGAGGGAAAGTTATCTGTTGCCTTCCACATGTGCCCAGAAGACACTCTGGCCAGGCCAGGAATTTTTATTTATAAACTAGAGGCCTGATGCACAAAAATTTGTGTACTCAGGGGGGTCCCTCAGCCTGGCCTATGCCCTCTCACAGTCTGGGACCCCTCAGGGGATGTCTACCTGCTGGCTTAGACCCACTCCCTGGAGGATCGGGCCTAAGCTCGCAGTCAGACATCCCTCTGGCAGCCCAAAAGCCCTTGGGAGATATCTTCTTGCTATCAAGGAGCAGGCCTAAGCTGCAGTTGGACATCCTTAGCACTGCTGAGGAGTCGGGAGAGGCTCCTTCCACCACCGTTGTGCTGGCAGCCATCAGCCTGGCTTGTGGCTAAGCAGAGTTCCCCCTGTGGAGCACACTGACCACCATGGGGCAGCTCTTGCATTGAGCATCTGCCTCCTGGTGGTCAGTGTGTGTCATAGTGACCAGTCATTCCCAGTCGTTCTGCTGTTAGGGTCAATTTGCATATTAACCTTTCATTATATAGGATGATCATTTTGAGTGCAGTGTTTGGCAGAATGCCAGAATGGATACAAAGAGATCAATTAATAGGGCTATTGGAGGGGTCAAGTATGAAAGAGTATAATGTATTATCCTATTGTATAAAACAAAACAATGGATAAGGTGAGCTATATGCCTCAAAATTCTCACTTCCTATACTACCTTTTTATTATATAGTTGGTACTACCTTTTCATTATATAGTTGGTTCTAATGCATAGCTTTAGTGCTTATAGGGTATGAGTGTTTACTGGATACTCCAAGTACTCAATACCTCTTGTCTTGTAAAGTAAATTGAATTGAAATTCTGGATTCTAATTCAATATCAAAGTTCCCTGATTTGAATAAAATTTAACCTGTAGATTTTATAGACTGTTTTTCCTTAAAATATACCTAATTATAATGTCATTAATATTTCCTCTAAACTCCCTTAATCTTAATTTTAGTCATTTAAAGTATATAGTTGTTTAATTAATATCTTTATTTTCCTGGGGCAAAAGATTTTAAAAAAACACTCTTCCAAGACAAATCATTTTTCAAAAATGGCCTTAAACTTTATCAATGCTAAGCAACACATATAGCTAATTAACTTAATTAATTGAATCATCATGCCTTATATATTTTTAAACCAGAATACAGGAATCTTTCAGCTCTATCTTTAACCTGGAATTCTTGATTAACTAGAGTTTGAGATTTATAGCATTTATTCAAAGTTCTCTGGTTGTTGCTATTCTTTTCTTTCTGAGAGAGAAGGGGCCATTGTAATGTGTATGTGAACATCTCATTCTGCTTTTTACTCTTTATTCTTAAGCGTGAAAGAGGTTACCAAAAACTGCTTCATACTTCATATGCAAACATATAAAGAAGCAACTGGATAGCAAAAGATTAAAATGTATGCAATATTTCTTTTTGTTCTCTCCTATGTATCATAGCCTATCTCCTGCCACAGTGACAATGCCTCATCATTTGCAAAAAAAGTATTGATTCCTCTATCCAACTGATGAACAGATTGCATGATAAGATTTGACACAGGCTGGAGTAAAAATAGTATTTCTATAGGTAAAAATCTATTTTAAATGCAGCAGAATTCAATTTTGCAGTTTTTCCAATATGACAAAGATAGTGTGACCTCAAACACAATAAATAAGCTGTTCAAGGAAACCCCAAGGGAGAGGACATGAAAACTCAAGAGTGTGGAAATGAGATTCTAATGAAAATTAATTAAGCAATGCTTGCTACCCAACTTTAGCATTTTTCCAAATTTTAAACAAATGATTAAAATATTCATATAGGTTTTTTTTTTAATTCTACCTTTAGGATGACCTGCTAAGTAATTTTACTTTAAAATATGTTTTTATTGATTTCAGAGAGAAAGGAAGAGGGAGAGAGAGATTAGAAACATCAATGATGAGAGAGAATCATTGATGGACTGTCTCCTGCACACTCCACACTGGGGATCGAGCATGCAACCCAGACACATGCCCTGACCAGGAATTGAACCATGATCTCCTGGCTCTTCAGTCGTTCCTCAACCACTGAGCCACACTGGCTAGGCTCAGTAATTTTCAGTCACACATATATTTCCCTTAGATAGTCTTAGGAAAAATTTTATACTGTTATCTCCAAGTGAAACTGATTCTGTTTTTCTATTACCACGGAATCTTTGGGGGGTCTCTGTACCTCTCTAGACCACTGGCTGCGTCCTACACTCATGAAATAACAATCTTATCTATAAAACATATTTTTCTAGGCACATTTATAATATTATCAGCCAGGAGTTTCCCATCCAACAACTCCACATTACACACTGCAAAAATGCCACCTCCTGCCCTGACCGGTTTGGCTCAGTGGATAGAGCATCAGCCTGCAGACTAAAGGGTCCCAAGTTCGATTCTGGTCAAGGGCATGTGCCTTGGTTGTGGGCACATCTCCAGTAGGAGGTGTGCAGGAGGCAGCTGATCGATATTTCTCTCTCATCGATGTTTCTAACTCTCTATCCCTCTCCCTTCCTCCCTGGAAAAAAATCAATAAAATATGTTTTCAAAAAATACCACCTCCTGGGAGAAGTCAGCTTACCCACTTGCATTCTTTATGCCCAAACCTCTCCAATCCTCAGAGATCCCCTATTGTTGCTAAAGCATTGTCATATGAATGAAGGTGGAGAAAGAAGTAGTAGAACCACTCAAATCTCAGCTGGTTCCTCTAAAATCCAGTGAGGTATCTCTCCACCTCCTCCTCTTTGATTTCAGACTGATTGCCTTGAGTTCCTGTCACACTTCCCACTACTTCATCTCCCAGTAAGTTCAGCTCCCCCTTGCCGTCTGCAAGTCATGGCCAAGAGCCACACTGAGAGTCTCCAAATCAATTCTAAGAGTGACATCCATGGTACCTAGATAACTCTTCTCTAAAATGGTATAATAATTTCTATTTAACTATCAATATTAAAAATGCATGTGTAAATGTAAAGTGCTAGAGTCCTTGAAAAACTCAAGCCTTCAATAAATGTGTTGTATTTCTTATTGTTATACTAGTAGCGCAGTGCACAAATTTGTGCACATTGAAAGGGAATTAATTTAAAAAATTTTAATATTGTTATTTGCCCTTTCTCTGTAATAGAAGTGTCAACCAAATCACAATCAACAATGACAGACAGAAACACACGCATGCAATTGGCAACAGCAAGAGTTTTATATGTATTGCGTATGTGCAAATCAACTTAGCCTTTTATAATAGAACTGGGGGCCCAGTGCACAAAAATTTGTGCACTCAGAGCAGGGAGGTCTCTCAGCCTGGCCTGTGCCCTCTTGCAGTCTGGGTCACCTCAGGGGATGTCCACCTGCTGGTGTGCCTGGACAGCCTGGGTGAGGGGCCGATGTCTGTTTGCAGGCTGGCCAAGCTCCCCAGTGGGAACCCCCACACCATGGGGGTGTGGCAAGCCTGGGTGAGGGGCTGAGGGCAGTTTTCAGGCTGCCCACAGCTCCCATTGACCTTCAGGGCCATCCGCCTGGGAAGCCATCGGGTGGCCATGCAAGGCCTCCCCGCATATGCTCCTGGCGACTCTATGGCTTCCCTGGATGGAGCCTCAGGGCCTGCCAGCTGGTCTCGTCCCCGGGCTTCCACCTGGGAAGCGATCAGGTGGCTGTGGGGCGGCTGGCTGGTCCTACCCCTGGGCTTTCCAGCATGGAGCCTTGGGGCCCGCTGGCTGGTTCCGTCCCGCAATGATCAATTCTAGGCCACAGCCTCTTTCCGCCCTGCTCTTCCCACCCACAGCCAGTGGCCTGCTTGCTCTTCCCATCCTGCGCTACAGCTGGACCCTATGTGTGGCTTCTCCCCGGCTGCGGCCTCCGCCATCTTGGATAGGCTAATTTGCATATTGTCGCTCTGATTGGCTGGTAGGCGTGTCTTACCTGTCCCAAAGAGACAGTTAAATTCAATATTATGCTTTTATTAGTTTAGATAAACTTGCTTAATTAGATGTGCTTTCTGATTTAGCTAAACTTTTTCCAGCACAATGAAGCACCCCAACTTCTCTTTTAGGTAATTTCAGCAACACAGCAATAATAATCAACATGAAGCAGATTATTATTATAGATCATGTAGGAAGAACAAAGGGTAAAATATTTAACTACAGCAGTGTTTGACTATATTCTGCACAGTGAGAAAACCTGAAGTCATTTTCAAGGTCCACCATTTCTTTTTAGTTGGGTCAAGTTTATAAGCTTTCTAAATCTCCATTTTCTGGCTAATGAGAAGAAAGTAGGATTCCACTGAGTCTCCTTTCTACCTACTCCTGGATTTCTGTGAGGATCAAATGAGATGAGACACATAAAAACACTTCACAGACATAAGGGATAAAGTATAAATGTTTCCACCTGGGTATACAGCAAGTCATGTTCCTGGGCTAAAGAAACTGCAAGGAGGCTAATCGTGAGGGAGAGGAAGCCAGACGTTGCTATATGATGTCATTACCCAGCACCCACAGCAACTGTTTCCAGGCAGGCCATGGGGTCTCAGCAGAGTTGGCTGTGATTTGGTGGGCTGTCACTCCAGAGTGGTGATGAGGCCTGTGTCCCACTTCAGGGAAGTGGAGTGTTGCTTTGTGAGCCAGGTCTGCACTGCCATTTCTCTGTAAATGGCAAGTGTGCATCATAGCAGCTCCTGCATTAAGCATCTGCCCCCTGGTGGTCAGTGCACGTCATAGCAACTGGTTGGACAGTGAGAAGGACACTTGGCATATTAGCCTTTTATATATATAGACTAGAGGCCTGGTGCACAAAATCCATGCATGGGTAGGTGCCCCAGGCCTGACCTACAATCAGGGCTGATCTGGGCCTTCTGGCTGCCAGCTGAGCCCTTCATTAATTCCACACTGCCCTCTGGCAGTCAGCACACATCATAGCAAGCTATTGAACTCCTGGTCTCCCGGTTGAACTCCCAAGGGGACACTTTGCACATTAGCCTTTTATATATATAGATTGTAGAACAAATCTGAAAAGAGAATTGATGAGAAAGTCAACCATAAGTCAACTTGACACCATCCTTTTTATAACCAGAGAGATTTTATTACAAGAATATTTGCAACCACAATAAAACCATTTACTCTAATAACTCCTTTAAAATATTTTTACATGTAACTATTACTCTATCCATTTTTAAAATTCAACAAACAGGTATTTTGGTTTCTAGTCTATACTTGTATATGTACATATACAACTGTATCTAAGAAATTATGCCTGCCCTTAAGGATTTTACTTTACTACTAAAATTTCCAGTAATAATAACTATAATTAGTTAATATTATATCTAATATCTAGGATATGACAGATTAACAAATATATATAACTATATATAACTATGAATAATTAGTTCTGGTATAGAAAATATAGAGGGAAAACTGTTTTGTTTTTCTAAATCTTTTTATGATCAGATTTAGGAGATTCCATAGAAGTACCCTTGCAAATTCTGAACAAACAAAAAAGGAGACTAACATTTTGAGTTTTGGGGTTAGTAACAATACAATGTCAGTAAATATTAATGAAGTTTGTTTTTTTTTTAATTTTCTGAAGTAGGGAATTGATGATTTCATTCTGATTCTTTCAAAGTCCAGAGAGGTTGAGACCTAATGGGCAAATTTTCAGTTTAAATGTTAAAGGATAAATTTCAGATAATGGGAATTTACTTATATTACCATATTTTATTATTTATTTCATTATTGAAAACTTGCAGAAGAATTTTTTTTATGACTTTATAAATTTACAAATAATGTGAGGTTTTGTGTTTGTTTCTGATCCTAGGTCTATTTTTTTTTTTTTTTTTTTT
>PVJC01042396.1:0-14934 GCA_004026665.1 Murina feae
TTTAGTCATTTGGTCGTCCCTCACTACCCCTCCTGCTGGCCTGGTCATAGGCAGCCATCTTATTAGAGTGTGACAGTGAATTTGCACACAACCTCTTTATTATATAGGGTTTTATTTAATTTATTTTATTTATTCGAGGCCTAGTGTGACATTTATGCACTGGTGGGTGGGGGGGGGTCCCTCAGCCTGGCCTGTGCCCTCTTGCAGTCTGGGACCCCTTGGGGAGCGGGCCTAAGCCAGCAGTCAGACATCCCCCGAGGGGTCCTTAGTACTGCTACAGAGGCAAGAGAGGCTCCCACCACCGCAGCTGCACTTGCCAACTGTGAGTCTGGCTTCTGGCTGAGCAGTGCTCCCCCTGTGGGAACGCACTGACCACCAGAGGGCAGCTCCTGTGTTAAGTGTTTGCCCCCTGTCGGTCAGTGCACATCATAGCAACCAGTCGTTCTGCTGTTCAGTTGATTTGCATATTAGCCTTATATTATATAGGATTATTTTTGTTATCCCCAAGGATATATTTCCAATGATTTTTAAAAAGAGTGGAAGGGAGCGGGAGAGACGCAGAGAGAGAAACATCCATGTGAGAGAGACACATCGATTGGTTGCCTTCTGCATGCACCCCAACCAGGGCCAGGGGATAGAGCCTGCAATTGAGTTACATGCCCTTGACTGGAATCGAACCCGGGACCCTCAGTCCTCGGGTTGATGATCTATCCGCTGAGCCAAACTGGCGAGGGCACCTCGTGACTTCATTTTTGCTAAAGATTACAGCTCGGGCCCTGACCGGTTAGGCTCAGTAGATGGAGTGTCGGCCTGCAGACTGAAGGGTCCCAGGTTCGATTCCGGTCAAGAGCATGTACCTTGGTTGTGGGCACATCCCCAGTAGGAGGTGCAGGAGGCAGCTGATCGATGTTGCTCTCTCATCGAAGTCTCTGTCTCTCTATCCCTCTCCCTTCTTCTCTGTAAAAAATCAATAAAATATATTTAAAAAAAATAAAGATTACACCTCGAAAGGACTGGTGGGCACTGCCCTTCTGTAGTCAAGCTGGACCCACACCGTGCTATGTTGCCACAGGAGCAAGATGGGGCTCTGCGTGACGGCAGTGAGGAGTGCCTCCCACTCTCCCAGCTCCTCCAGAGACTCCCTTTTACCTGCCTGGTGTGAACTTCCCACCCACTCTTTCTAAAACGGTTCCTGCCTGGCTGGTGTGGCTCTGTGGCTGAGTGTAGACCTGCAGACTAGGAGGTCACACGGTTCGATTCCCGGTCAGGGCACATGCCGGGGTTGTGGACTCCATCCCCGGAGGGGGACGTGTAAGAGACAGCAGATCAATGACTGTCACTTATCTTATCATTGACTAGAGGCCCGGTGCACAAAAATTTGTGCGCTCAGGGATGTCTCTCAGCCTGGCCTGTGCCCTCTAGCAATCTGGGACCCCTCAGGAGATGTCCATCTGCTGGCTTAGGCCCTCTCCCCCCCTGCCAGGCAATTGGGCCTAAGCTTGCAGCCAGACATCCCTTTAGCAGCCTGGGGGCCCTTAGGGGATGTCCACTTGACAGCAGGGAGCAGACCTAAGCTGCAGTCGGACATCCTTAGCTCTGCTGAGAAGGCGGGAGAGGCTTGCGCCATCGCTGCTGTGCTGGCAGCTGGCAGCCTGGCTTGTGGCTGAGCAGAGCTCCCCCTGTAGGAGTGCATTGACCAATAAGAGGCAGCTCGTGCATTGAGTGTCTGCCCCCTGGTGGTCAGTGTGTGTCATAGTGACCAGTCATTCCCAGTCATTCTGCTGTTAAGGTCAATTTGCATATTACCCTTTTATTATATAGGATGTTTCTGTCTTTCTCTTTTTCTCTGAAATCAATAAGAAATATATATATTTTAAAAACAAAACAAAACAGAGAAACAAACTTTTGCCTCCTGGAGGCTCCACGCAAAGGCAGGTTAGAGACAAAAGCGTTCCAGTTGGTCTGGCTCAGGGCCGGAGTTCCCAGTCAAAGTATTGAACCGAATGGCCCAACCGCACAGGGTGTGGCCCGGGTGAACCTGGGAGGCCGCTGCCAGGAGCAGGCGCAGCCCTCCACGGTTACCTGCCGCAAATAAGAGTTGGCTCGGGACCTAACTTAGCAACATCCCTCCTTCCGAATCGCAGTCACTCAGAGCCTCGGAGCCCATTAGGACAGAATAGAAGGTATCTTTCTAGAAGAAGCTCAAGCTTGTCCACGAGGCGTCTGACCTTGGACTTAACCGACGCTGGTGGGGCCCGACCAGAAATAGACTCCTGGGTGGTACACCCCCCCCCCAGCCCCCTTGGACTCGAATGGAAGGAGGGCAGGGAGGCTGAGCTTCCTGAACAGGTCGCTTCCGCAGCAGATGCTGTTGGATGGCCCAGAAGGCCCCTTCCCTCAGCACCCAGTGGGTCTGCACTCCTGCTCCAGCCACACACTGCTGGTTCCAGGCTCCCCCACTCACCAGCTATGTGAGTCTAGGCGAGTGACTTCACCTCTCTAAGGGGGGAGGCAGTGCCTGGCACGAACGCACGCAGTAGGTTTTTGATCTTGTCACGATCTTGTCACAGAGCGAAGGGTGCTGTTCTGTGTGGGCTCTGGGCCAAGGACTGGGGGTTGCGGGGGGGGGGGTTTCCGCCCTCCATGCTGGGGCTGTGGTCACGGTCCTTCAGCTTTTCCACCACAGGTCGCAGAGCTGGGAGGGGTCACCCAGGACTGAGAGGGGGACGGACCTAGAGGCGGAATCGGTCTCCTTCAGAGGCTGTTATCCCGGGACCCACCGGGGCAGCCCCGTGGCCCCAGAGGCAGCGGCAAGGGACAGAGCTGACTTTGGGGTTTGTCCCTCGGGAGCGGGTGAGAGCAGCCGTGATTCTACCTGCCGTGGTTGACGTCTGCTCTTTCTTTTTTTTTTTTTTAATTAAACAGTTTTTTTAATTGATTTTAGAAAGGAAGGGAGAGGAAGAGGGGGAGAGAGAGAGAGAGAGATGTCCATGCCGGAGAGAAACATCCAGCAGCTGCCTCACCTCCCGTACCCACCCGGATCGGGGATCACACCCACAATCCGGGCGTGTGCCCTGGCCGGGAGTCAACAGGCCACCTTCCGGGGCACAGGAGGCTCTCAGCCCACGGAGGCGTCCGACCAGCCTGATGGTTTTTTTAAAAATATATATTTATGTTATTAATTTTTTACAGAGAGGAAGGGAGAGGGATAGAGACTTAGAAACATGGATGAGAGAGAAACATCGATCAGCTGCCTCCTGCACACCCCCTACTGGGGATGTGACCGTAACCCAGGTAAATGCCCTTGACCAGAATTGAACCCGGGACCCTTCAGTCCGCAGGCCGACACTCTATCCACTGAGCCACACCGGTCAGGGCTGGTGTTTGTTTTTTTTTTTTTAATGGGGCTGGAGATACGGGACGAAGAGTTCATGTGATGGGCAAACGAGGGGTGGGCTGTACTGGGGGAGCACACTTTTGCTCGCCCAACACACAGACCTCGGTACAGCCTGTTTGGGGCTGCGCTGGGCTCCTCCAGGAAAGATCTGTTAGCCCTAGCGGGTTGGCTCAGTGGACAGAGCGTCGGCCCATGGACGGAAGGGTCCTGGGTTCGATTCTAGTCAAGGGCACGTACCGGTGGCAGCCTTGACCGCCGGCCCCGGCTGGGGTACATGTGGGCGGCACGCGGGGCGCACGCACGCGGGGGGCAACCATTCGATGTGCCTCTCTCACATCAATGTTTCTCTCTGTCTCTTCCTCTCCTTGTCACCCTCTCTACAAAGCAAGGAGGAAAAATATCTTCAGGTGAGGAAAGAAAAAGGAAAGAAAAAAGAAAGACATGGTGGAATCCTAACCCTCAGCACCTCAAATGTGACCTTATCTGGAGGTGGGTCTTTCCAGGGGTGACCTAGGTAAGTGAGGTCATCCAAGATGTACTCTAATCCAACGGGAGTGCTACCTTTATAGGCTAAAAACAAGCAAACAAAAACTGCCCTGGCTGAGTTGCTCAGTGGTTGGAGCACCATCTGGACACCAAAAGGTGTTGGGTTCCATTCCCAGTCAGACGCATATTTAAGTTGTAGGTTTGCTTCCTGGTCGGGGTGTATATGGGAGGCAACCAATCGATGTTGGAAAAACTGCCCTGACTGGTTTGGCTCAGTGGATAGAGCGTCAGCCTGCGGACTGAAAGGTCCCGGGTTCGATTCCGGTCAAGGGCATATACCTTGGTTGTGGGCACATCCCCAGTGGGAGGTGTGCAGGAGGCAGCTGATCGATGTTTCTCTCTCATCAATGTTTCTAACTCTCTATCCCTCTCCCTTCCTCTCTGTAAAAAAAAAAAAAAAAAATCAATAAAATATATTTTGAAAAAAGGAGGAAAAACTAAAATGCAGCTCATACTGTATCATATGACATTGGCCCAAGAATGGCCCGTGGTCGGCCAGACCATGATGTGTGTGTGTTGAGGGGGGCGGTTCTGATTCCAGCGAATGAGCTGCACCAGGCAGACACTCTGCTTGGAGACTTAGAGTCAGAAGCAGCCAGTGTGGCCACGTCAAGCCACGACGAAGACAACCCAGGGAACCCCCAGCCCTGAGAATACAGAGAGAGCGCCCGGCTGGTGTGTCTCAGTGGTTGGTGTCAACCTATGAGCCAGATCACAGTTCGATTCCCGGTCAGGGCACATGCCTGGGTTGCAGGCTCCATCCCCGGCGTGGGGTGTGCAGGAGGCAGCCGATCAAGGATTCTCCGAAATCAATAAAAATATTTTTAAAAAGTAACGAGAGAGAGAGAGAGAGAGAGAGAGAGAGAGAGAGAGAGAGAGAGATCACATGAGGGAGAGACAGAAAGTATCTCTGGGTCACTGGCACTTCCACTAAGACCCGCCCTGGACTCGGGCAGGAGAGAAACTGGGGACTGGGCAGCAGGAGGAAGCGGGGAGAGGCGGAGGGCACGCCCAGCGGGGAGGAGGGGCAGCTCGCCGAGGGTGTCCTCCTGCTGTCTTCCCACCTCCCCTCTCCTGGGCCTTGCTCCCCTCCTTTCTCCAACTGGACCGAGCACTTGAAAGGCAAGGGGTAAACTTGGCTCCTCTGTTTGGCTCCTAATTTGCCAAGTACGGGACATGGGACAACGGGGGCCAAGCGACAGGGCTGGGGGAAGGCAGAAGGATGGAGGGAAGGGAGGGAGGGAGGGAGGGAGGGAGGGAGGGAGACAGAGACAGGAATAGAGAGACAGCAGGCTGCCAGAGACAGCGTGACAGAGAGAGAAATAAGGAGGCAGGCCGGATGGACTGTCCCCCCACCCCCACCCCCACCCCGTCCCACCGGCAGCTCCCGCCCTGCCCCAGTTCTCGCTTTCCCTCTCAGCATCTCCCGGTTGTAGCCTAGGACACACACAGCTCCGTGAAGAAAGGACAGTGTCCTCTGCTCCCCGCACACACACACCATCCTCGGAAACTGGCCGGGCACATAGTAGGTGCGCAGGACGTGTATGCAGAAGGAATGGTTACCAATGAGATACAGGCTCCCAACAGAGTCGCTTATGCTAAGCCCAGTGTCACCAAACAGAGGCCTCATCCCAGAGCCAGCTTCTCCCGGGGGCGGCCCCCTGGGTGGGTCCACCAGGAATCGCCTGCTGGGCACCAGGCCGTCCCCCCTCCCCCCCAAGGCGCCCTGCCACAACCAACCCACCTTTTGCCTCCTGTGCCTTCCTCCTCCTCTCCTTTCCTCTCACTTGTGTGGCTGCTCAGACCTCTCTCTCTCTCTCTCTCTCTCAAATCAATACATTTACTCAGTTGAATTTTTTAAATACATTTGTATTGGTTTCAGAGAGGAAGGGAGAGGGAGAGATCAATGATGAGAGAGAATCATTGATCGCCTGCCTCCTGCACGCCCCCCACTGGGGATCGAGCCCGCAACCTGGGCATGTGCCCTTGATTGACCGGACTCGAACCCGGGACCCTTGCTGTATTCACTGAGCCAAACCGGCCGGGGCAGTTGAATTTTTTTTTAACAGAAGACAGTCTCCACCTTCGTCAAGTACGTCCTTGTCCGGCGTCACCTGTGTTGTTTCCCCTCCCTCTCACCGACTCTCAGCATCTCACGTCCCTACATCCCCCTCTTTCCTTTTTTTTTTGTCTCCATCCCCAGCGCCTAGAAGGTGAAAAAAATGACCTCCGCGGTCAAACGCCTTAATCTCTGGCGGGCAGCGGCTGCCTCTGAGTGTCCCCGGAAATTCCTTTACAGCAGATAGACAGTAGGGATAGTTGTGGGGGGTTTGGGGGGGATGAAGAGAAAGGCAGGACATTCTAGAACACCATCTGTCAGCCTCCTTAGATGCTCCCCCTCCTCGCCCTGCAAGGGGAGTGTTCGGCACTGTCTCCAGACTTGGACCCCTGACCTTGACTGAGGCTGGAGGGGAGGCGGCGGAGGTGGGGAGAGCCACCAGGGGAGAACCCAGGGCCTGGAAGTGGGGCTTGACTGTGGGGTCCTGAACACTGAGGCTCAGAGAGGATTGGGGGTGGTGGGTGGGGCCGGGGACGTTGGGAAAGGCCCAGGCACCCCATCAGTGGGAAACCTTGGGGTGCGCTGGCTGTTCCTGTCCATGGGAGGAGCCGGCCCATCTGCCGTTCTCCCAGGCAGGAGTCCGCCTGGTTCCCTGCCCTTCGTCCCTACAGCTGTGCCAGGCACGCAGGCCAGGTTGTGTGTGTGTGTGTGTGGGGGGGGGGGGATGCGAGGGGTGTTGTCCTTGGCAGACAGAACGGAAAGGAGCCCCGACTTTGAATGAGGAAACCAGCCTCCAGGTCCCTCAGAGAAGCGGGGCCACAACGTCTGCTGAAAATTGCGTTTAAACTCACACCTCGCCCACTTCTCCTCCCAGACCCGCCTCCTCCTCTCCCCGGCGCAGCTGGCCCAGCCTCCTGGCTCCCCCCGCACCTGTCCCCACACCCAGAGCTGGCCCCGGCCCTCCCCTGCCCCCAGCCTCCCGGGGCTCCCCCGCCCCAAGACCATCCCAGGCGAAGTCACGGCTGCCTCCTCCCCCACCCACCGGGTCACGCCCTGCGACTCCCGGTCGGTTCCGCTCGGTTGAAAGCCCTTCCTCCCGCCCGGCCTCCACCCCTGGTTGCTCGAGCCACCCATTCAGGTCCCCACCCAGCTGCCGGCTCGCACCCCCTACCCCCACGTGCACCCCGGCTCCCAAATGGGCAGCATTACAGCCCTGGGAAGGGGCTTAGGACAAAGCCGGGGGCTGCCACCCTGAAAACCCCGGCTGGATTCTCGCCTGGAACACAGGGGTGACGCGGGCGGGATTAGGGAGCCAGCGATCAGGCCGGGCTTCCCGGTGGGGGTGGCAGCCTGGGGGCCCTGAGGACCCAGGTCCCATGGGGGGGGAGTGCCCATGGAGATGGGGGTCCTGCTAACCTCCCGGAGGAGGGGGGCAGACCCCAAGAGGGGACAGGAAACTGGTTCCTCCTACCGCCCTGCCCCGGCCTTTCCATCTGCACCCCATTCCCCAGTCGGCGGCAGGAACTGGTGGCCAGAGGCAGGGGGAGCAGGTGGCCTGGGCAGGGGAGGGACCGAGGGGGTGGGCACTCAGGGAACAGGTCCGCAGGGAGGGGGGCGGCCTGGAGGTCAGGCAGTGGGGTGCTGGGGGCAGGACAGGCGGGGGCCTGGCGGCAAGGGATGGACCCTCTGACTGCTCAGGAGGCCCCAAGGTGGGCACCCTGCCCCCTCCAGAAGGGACCAGAGTTTAGGAAGGGGACCACTGAGTCTCCTCCAGTTGCCAAACCCTGTGTTGGAGTCTGTCCCAGCGCCCTGCCCCGCAGGTGCACGAGCACCAGCTGCGCCTCCCGCACCGCCTCTCACCTGGTTCTGGGCGCAGGGTTGGGAGTGGACGACAGGTGATTCCGAGGGCCGCTGAGCAGGCTTGCTCCCCTTGGGGTCACTTCTTCCGTCAGAAACCTCCAGAGCCCTCCTGGCCGGCCGGCCGGCCTCCGACAAACTCCGCCCAGATCCACCTGGCCTCCCAGAGCTGAAGGGAGGCGGGGTGACGGGGCTGTGGGAGCCAGGTGAGCCCGTCCTCCCGCCCCGCCTGCCTGCTGGGGTGCAGGCCTGGAAGGCAGCCTGGAGGAGGGGGCAGAGTCCACCGGGCCGGGCTCTCCCCAACCTTCTCCGGTTCCCGTCTTTCTATATTTCGGCAAACGGTTAGCACTTACCTGGTCCAACCACCTCATTCCAACTTCGCAGCCACCCTGCGGGGCAGACACCCTCAGTCGCTCTGTGGTGCAGAGGCGGAAACCAAGGCACAGAGAGGGGAAGGAACTTGCCCCAGGCCACACAGCTAGAAAGTCACAGGAGCTAGAATTTGAAACCGGGCAGGCCTGGACCTCGGGAAAAACACCGGGCAGACAGCAACGTGTGTCCATTCCCCTTATTCCAAAAAGGACCCTCGTGGGAAAGGACCATTCTGCACCCCCTAATGGTGCCTCAGGGGTCTGGGCAGTGCCAGTCTACTGCCACCCAAATCAGGTGCCGGATCTTACTGGGGGGGCGTGAGGTGGGCCCCGCCAGAGCCCCCAGCAATCTTTGCTTCTTTTGATGAATCGATTTGAGAGAGAGAGAAAGGAGAAGAGAGAGAGAGGAATATTAATTTATTGTCCCACTTACGCGTTCATTGCTTGATTCTTACATGTGGCCTGACTGGGACTGAACCTGCAGCCTTGGCGATTCAGGACGGCGCTCCCACCGACTGAGCGACCGGCCAGGGCGCCCCTAACCATCTTTTTTTTAAAATTTAGTTTAATTTTATTTTTCTGTGAATCCTCACCCGAGGACATTTTCCCGTTGATTTTTAGAGAGAGTGCAAGGGAGGGGGAGAGGCGGCGAGACACAGCCTCCCGCGCGTGCCTCCACCGGGGGTCGAGCCTGCGACCGAGGGACATGCCCTTGCCCACAGTCGAACCCAGGACCCTTCAGCCCACGGGGCTGACGCTCTACCCACTGAGCCACACCGACGAGGGCCGCCCTCTACCAATCCTAACCTGAGCAGCTCCTATGGCCCCTGGTCCTGGCAACAGGAGTCCCCTTGCGTTATCCACCAACCTCGAACCGCCCTGCGGCCCCCCCCCTCCCCGAAGGATCCCGAATCCCGTGGAGCCTCTCCTGTAATCGCAGTTTTCAGAAAACAGGAGGATAAAGTTGCCAGTGAACCGACACCATGAGGGCGCCATCAGCCAAGTCCAGAATGTGGGACAGTCTGCCGGACGAGTGACCCGTTTCTCTGAGCTTCCGAGGACCTGGGGGACAGCCAGGGAACCTTACACCATGCCAAGCGGATTCTGTGCTCAGAGATGGATAAGCAGGTTTCCCCCTATGAGAACGCCTGACAGGTGCCCTGGCTGGTGTTTCTCAGTGGTTACAGCATCGTCCCCCATGTGCCAAGGCTGTGGGTTCAAACCCTGGTCAGGCACATACAAGAATCAACCAATGAATGCCTCTCTCTCTCTCTCTCTCTCTCTCAAATCAATTAAGTAATAAAACAGTTAAAGAAAGGACATCTCACACATATTCAAAAGTCATGGGGGTGCAGGACCGACTTTTCATTATGTACCTTTGGCCCTGGCCCTCAGGCACTAATGCGGTGACAGCTTCAGACAACCACTGTGACACCTAAAAACGCCCCCACAGGTTCCCCAGATGCCCCAGGGCACCGCACTCCGGGATTGAGGATGGCGGGCGGTCCCAACCCCTGCCCTCCTGTGCTGGGATCCGGATCCGGGGTCGGCTGGCAAACTCTACACAGCCGGTTATCCGGAGGAAAGTTCCCTGGTTGGTAGCATTTGTCAATTTCTGTGGGGTAACTACTCCCAGGGTGGTCAATGTCAGGCAAACAACAGGACATCACTGAAGGCAGCATTTGCTTATAGAAGATCCCTCCACACAGGTCAAATAAGAGAGAGGAGAGAGAGAGAGAGAGAAGGGAGGGAGGGAGGGAGGGAGAGAGAGGACTGTAGTAAAACATGCAGGGCACAATGAATTAGTGTGTGTGTGTGTCTTTAATATATTTTAAATTTATTTCAGAGAGGAAGAGAGAGAGAAACATCCATGATGAGAGAGAAGCATTGTCCAGCTGCCTCCTGCACGCCCCCTACTGGGGGTTGAGCCCATGACCCAGGCACATGCCCTTGACTGGAATTGAACCTGGGGCCCTTCAGGATGCAGGTCGACGCTCTATCCACTGAGCAAACCGGCCAGGGCATGAATTCGTTTTTGATATAATGTATTCGGCGGTAGGTGGCGCAGTTTAATTCTACAGAACGGCTGTGCTTAAGAACCAGCCAACACACCAGTGCTTGCATCTGCCTTTATCTGTGGTGCTTCTGAGGGGAGGGGTCGGGGGTGTCTCCCCTCTAGGCTCCTGGAGACAGGCCAGGTCAGGTCGGCCGCCTGGAGGGGCGGGGCTTGACCCCTCTGTCACCCTCTCTTTTTCTTCCTTTTTGTTGAATTCATTGGGGTGACACTGGTGAACATACAGCACATCATCTCTACCCTGTACTGAGTGCTCACCACCCCAAGTCTAGCCTCCGTCCACCACCATTTGTCTCACCTTTCCTCTTCCTTCACGATAGTCTCCAGACTACAGTGTCGGTGAGAGATTCTCCCTGTGTGATCCATTCGGTAACTATTTAATTGAGCACCTACTCTGTCCCGGACACCACCCGGGAGCAGGGCTATGAGAACCTGTGACTTCTCCACAGTATGCGACCAGCATTAGTGAGATTAACGTGAGCGATTAGTATTGTCGCCCATGCCCTAACCAGCTTGGCTCAGTGCCTGGAGCGTCGGCCTTCGGACTGAAGAGTCCCGGGTTCGACTCCGGTCAAGGGCACATGCGTGGGTTGTGGGCTCGATCCCCAATGTGGGGCGTGCAGGACGCAGCCGATCAACGATTCTCCCATCGTGGATGTTTCTCCCTCTCCCTTTCCCTCTCCCTTTCTCCCTGAAAAATCAATAAAAATATTTTTAAAATATATACAGTCGCTCATAACTTCGCCAAAGCCTGTTGGACGGTCCGCCGGCAAAGGGGATGAAGGGCTGACACGTGGGATGAGCAGGGCGGACCCGGAAAGCGCCGTGTGACCAGAGGACGCCCGGTGAAGGCTGTGTGGCACACAGCACAGCGTGTGATCGTTTCCATGAGCTGCCCAGGAAGAGGCACGTCTCCAGAGAGGCAGAACACATCGGGGGTTGGCGGAGCGGAACGGGGAGTGACAGGGCTTCTTTTGGATGGAAATCCCATAGTGCTGAGGATTGCGTAACAGAGCAAATGCTCTGAAAACCTCCCCCAAGGAGCGCCTGCCTGCGTGCACCGTCAGCCTCAGACACGCCTGTCGCACACGGGCCGAGCCCTGCTTCCCCTGCTGCTGACCCCTGACCCCCTCTGGTCGCCCCGAGAGAGATCTCGCGCCCCCGAAGCCCAGCCTGGCCTCGTGCTCCATCCCAGGCTTCTGTGTTTCGCTTTGACCGTCCGCTTTGCTCTGTTCAGACACGGTCGGTCGCTGAGACAAGGTGATAGGGAGACAGGTTTCCTTTTTTATTTTTATTTTTTAAATGTATTTTTGTGGATTTCAAAGAGGAAGGGAGAGGGAGAGAGAGAGAAACATCAATGGTGAGAGAGAATCGTTTATGCGCCGGCTGCCTCTTGCAGGCCCCCACCCTGGGGATCGAGCCGGGCGCGTGTCCTGGACTGGAATCCAACCCAGGGGCCCTTCGGTCTGCAGGCCGACGCTCTACCCACTGAGCCACAGCGGCTGGGGCTGCCTTGGGGCGTTTGATCTCTCTTTGGCCAGTGGAATCCCAGGGGTGGTCCCAGGGGACGGTCCTAACAGAACATTCTTGAGCTTTCCAGGTGCGTCCTTCAAAGTGTGGCTTCAATGACGTGCGGGCCGACGGGAGTCGGGTTCACCTCCTGGTTGGTTTCTTGTTTTGTTTTGTTTTAATCCTCACCCGAGGATATTTTTCCATATTTATTTTTAGAAAGAGTGGAAGGGAACGAGGCGGGGGAGGTGGGGGAGAGAGAGAGACATTGGTGTGAGAAAGACGCGTCCACTGGTTGCCTCCCACACACGCCCTGACCAGGAGATCTAACCTGCAACCCAGGTACGTACCCTTGACGAGGAATCAAACTGGAGACCATTGGGTGTGAGGGCTGGTGCTCTAACCATTCAACCACACCAGCCAGGTTTTTTTTTTAAAGGTCATCAGCTCTAACCGGTTTGGCTCAGTGGATAGAGCTCGGCCTGCGGACTGAAGGGTCCCGGGTTCGATTCCGGTCAGGGGCATGTACCTTGGTTGCGGGCACATCCCCAGTGGGGGGTGTGCAGGAGGCAGCTGATTGACGTTTCTCTCTCATCGATGTTTCTAACTCTCTATCCCTCTCCCTTCCTCTCTGTAAAAAATCAATAAAGTATATTAAAAAGAAAAAAAGCAAAGCTTGGATTTTGTAAAACAAACAAAAAGGTCATCGATAACATCACTGAAGAGGGACGGGGACGGAGGCCGGTCCGCTCTGCGACGCGTACACCATCTGCTCCTCGAGGGAAGATAGCGCCTTGCGAGTCATCAGCTGCCTGGAAATGCTCACACTGTTCGGCCCCGTTTAATTACATTGTGCCGACTTCCCGTGTTCCGCTAAAGTATCTGCCTCCAGTTGAGTGTGGCCGCCATCTGCCATCCGCAGAGGCCGCTGTCAGGGAGTGGGCAGCAGTGCAGGGGAGGGGCCTGCTGGCTGTTGCGGGCCTGGGTTCGAGTCCTGGCCGTGCCACAGGGAACCCGGGGGCTGTGGGTGAGAGGATGGCCTCGCCCCCGTCTGGGAAGCAGCCAGAAGGCCCTGTGGCTCAGCAGGGAGGCCTCGTGGGAGAGGCCCCGGGAGGCGGACGCTCAGAGGAACCGATCCTGGTGCCGCCGATGCCCCTGCCATGGGTGGTGATTGTAGATAAGGCCCAGCTCCCCATTTCCTGAACTGACGCCTGATTCCCGGGACTCCGCTGCCCCGCCAAGCGGTGGAGGAGGCCCCGCCTGTCCTTCAGGAGAAAGGCCCCGAGGACAAGGCCCAGCCGGGCTCCCGGGGGGAAAGGAGCTGCACGAGGCCTCAGATGACACCACGCGGCTCAGTGGTTAGAGCGCCAGCCTCTGCACCGAAGGGCCTTGGGTTCGAGTCCCTGTCACGGGCACGTTCCCGGGCTGCAGGCTTGCTGCCCGGCCCCAGTTGGGGGGCGGGGTGTAGGAGGCAGCTGATAGGTGTGTCTCTCTCACATCCACGTTTCTCTGTCTCTCTCTTCCTCCCTCCCTCCTTCTTTCCCTCCTACTCTCTCCAAAAAATCAACGGAAAAAGTATCTTGGGGTGAGGATGAACAAAAATAAAGACATAAATAAAACAAAAGCAGCTGCATGAGAGACCTCAGGCGACACCGCGTGGGTCGATCCATACGCACTGTGAGAAGAGCAAGTTCTGCAGGGGGGACCATTCCGTTTTGGGGTGGTTTGTTACGCGGCATCAGCTAGCTGACACACCTCCCACGGTGTCCTCCCTACTGTGTCCCCGCTGCCTAGAACATTCCGGGAAGACAGTAGGTGCTCTGTACATATTTATTGAATGAATGAATGAATGAATGAATGAAGGGATTTTCAGAAGTCCATGTCTTGGGATGATGTCATGAGCCCAGGAACGGCCCACAGGCTCTATGTATGTATCTACATGTATGTGTGGGTGGGTGGGATGTGAGGGCCCAGGTGCGTGGGAATGTGGGCGGGATGCTCCCCGGGACTCTGCCCGGGGCCGAAGGTGCTCAGCGAGAGCCGAAGGCTCATTTGGAACATTCTTCTACCTCCGCCATCAAGGATCAAGGTTGCCTGTGGCCTCGGCCATCAGACGGGTGCCCTACAGGTGGGAACTGGGACCGAGCCACCCTAACTTTATCTCCTGGAGCACAAATTGGTGACATTTAAAGAACGTTTTATGGAACTTAAATTGAACAGCGTGCGCAGAAGTAGCGTAGGACAACAAAGCCCCGCCCCTCAGCCTTGTTCTGTGTGTGACAGCCCTAGCCAGGTTGGCTCAGTGGATGGAGCACAGGCCCTCGGACTACAGGGTTCTGGGTTTGATTCCGGTCAAGGGCACGTACCTCCCCGACCCGGGTCCTGGTCAGGGCGTGTGCAGGAGGCAACCAATCGATGGGTCTCTCTCCCTCCTTTCCCTCTCTTCCACATTCGCTAAAAATCAATGGAAAAAATATCCTGGGTTAAGGATTAACCCCCTCCCCCCCCACAAAAAGTAAATTACTTACACTTCTCCTCCCCAACCAGAGGGTAAACAGCTTAAATCATCCTATGCAGGGAGGCAGAGAGCAGAAATGCAATTAGAGCTGTTTGCCGACCACACCCAAGGACAGATGACGTTGAGAGAGTAAGTTTTATTTTGGTGCCTCAGCATAAAGCTGATGGTTTTTTAAACACAATGTTTTTATGCCCTGGCCAGTTTGGCTCAGTGGATAGAGCGTTGGCCTGTGAACTGAAGGTTCCTGGGTTCGATTCCGGTCAAGGGCACATGCCCGGGTGTGGGCTCCATCCCCAGGGGGGGGTGTGCAGGAGGCAGCCAATCAGTGATTCTCTCTCATCATGGATGTTTCTCTCTCTCTCTCCTCCCTTCCTCTCTGCAATCAATCTAAACTAATAAAAGCGGAATAGTAAAATTAACCGTTTCTCCGGGACGCCCACAGCCAATCAGAACGGCTGTATGCAAATTAGCCCAGCCAACATGGCGGCCGCCACTCACGGACCTGAGGAAACGCTTAGGCAGCGTCCGTTGCAGCAGGAGCGAGAGCGAAACTACCTGCTCGCTGGCTCCTTAGACTTTGGCCTGAAGCAAAACACACATTTG
>PVJC01042397.1:0-14934 GCA_004026665.1 Murina feae
GACCACTGGGGGGAAGGGGAGGCTGGGGGAAGGGCAGGGGAAAAAAGAGATATTTGTACTAATCTTTGTAATACTTTATGTAATTAAATAAAAAAATTAAAAAAAATACCAGCAGCATACTTCAAAGACCTAGAACTAACTCTCCAAAAATTCATCTGGAATAAAAAAAAAACCCCGAATAGCCAAAGCAATCTTACAAAAGAAGAACAAAGTTAGAGGAATTGAAATACAAGATATCAAGCTATACTACAAAGCCACTGTTCTCAAAACTGCCTGGTACTATCAAAAGAACAGACATATAGACCAATGGAACAGAACAGAGAACCCAAACATCTACCCAAATCATTAAGCTCAATTAATATTTGACAAAGAAGGCAAGAGCATACAATGGAGTCAAGACAGTCTCTTCAATAAATGGTGTTGGGAAAATAGGATAGATACATGCAAAAAAAGTGAAACTAGATCACCAACTTACACCATACACAAAAATAAACTCCAAATGGATAAAGGACTTAAACATAAGATGGGAAACCATAAAACATCCTAGAAGAAGTCATAGGCAGCAAAATAGAAGACATTTGTCATAGCAATATCTTTACTAATGCAGCCCCTAGAGCAATGGAAACTAAGGAGAAAATAAACAAATGGGACTACATCAAAATAAAATGCTTCTGCCCAGCAAAAGAAATCATCAACAAAATAACAAGAAAGCTCACTACATGGGAGAACATATTTGCCAATGTTATCACTGATAAGGGTTTAATCTCCAAAATTTATAGGGAACTCATACAACTTAACAAAAATAAGATAAACAACCCAATTAAAAAAAAAGGGCAAAGGACCTAAATAGACACGTTTTGAAAGAAAACATACAGAAGACCAAGAGACATGCTCAAAGTCACTAATTATCTAAAAGATGCAAATTAAAACAACAATGAGGTACCATCTCACACCTGTCAGAATGACTATCATTAACAAATCAACAAATGACAAGTGCTGGAGAGGAGGTGGAGAAAAAGGAACTTATTTCACCTAGCATAATGTTCTAGTGCACTACGGGTGGAAATGCAGACTGGTGCAGCCACTGTAGAAAACAGTATGGCATTTCTTCAAAAAGTTAAAAATAGAACTTCCATTTGACCCAGTAATCCCACTTCTAGGAATATATCCCAAGAAACACCCACCAGAAAGGATATATGCACCCCTGTGTTCATAGCAGCACAATATGCAATAACTAAGATTTGGAAACAGCCTAAGTGCCCATCAACAGATGAATGGATTAGAAAACTGTGGTATATCTACACAATGGAATACTATGCTGCCATAAAAAAGGAATTCTTACCACTTGCAACAGCATGGATGGAACTGGAGAGCATTTTGCTAAGTGAACCAAGCCAGTCAGAGAAAGATAAATATCACATGATCTCACTCATTTGTAGAATATAATGAACAACATACACTGATGAACAAAAATAGAAGCAGAATCATAGAAGCATCAAACAGACTGTCCAACCTATGAGGGAAGGCAGGGGGTAAAGGGGTAAGAGATCAACCAAAGGACTTGTAGGCATACATATGAACATAACCAATGGACACAGATGGGGGTGGGGTGAGGGCATGTGCTAGGGGTGGGGGTGACTGGGGAGAGGTCCACGGAGGATAAAGGAGATTTATGTAATACTTTAAACAATAAAGAATTACAACAAAAAAACTATCAGCACAAAAGTATATACAGTGTCATTCACAATGAACAGCATAACAAGCAGTTGTAAGGGTAAATCTAAGGTATATACAGAACAAGAGGAAGAGTACAGAGCTTAGAGACTGAGGATCTGTTTTTCAAATCCCACCATGTGATCAGGAACAAAACAAAATCTTTGAGTTTGTTTCATTATCTTTTGAGTAGGGATATAGATAACCACTGTTCAGCAAAGCCTCTATGTGCATAAAAGTGAAATATTTTCTTAAGAAACCAGATACTCTAGGGCAATGGTTATAGAAAAATATGGCAATACAAGAAGGTGATTGCATGAAGTACCACCCACATAATACAATTAAAGAGTTACTAATATTCCATTGTATGTACACACCACACTGTCTTTATTCACTTTTCTGTTGATGAATACTTGGGTTTTTTTACATATCTTGGTTATTGTGAATAATGCTGCAATGAACACAGGACTTCAGACATTTCTTTAAGGTCTTGATTTCATTTCTTTTAGATATAGACCCAGAAATTGGATTGGTGAATCAGATTGTTCTATTTTTAATGTTTTGAGGGATATCCATATTGTTTTTCATAGTTGCTGCAACATTTGACATTCCTGCCAATAGTGCACAAAGGTTTAAATTTCTCCACAATCCTTATGGAAATGCTGCCATTTGCGATAACATGGATGAATCTGGAGGACATTATACTAAATGAACGAAGTTAGTCATGGGAGTACAAATACTTCATGACTCCTCTTCAGGAGGGGTCTAAAATAGTTTAACTGACAGAAGCAGAGAATGCATCGTGGTTGCCAGAGGCTGCTTGGAAAGAGGTCGGAGAAATAAGGAGTTTATTCAATGTGTTTAAGTTATGCTAAATAAATAAATTTTAGAGCTCTACTGTATAAAATAGTGCCTATAGTTAACAATATAGAATCATGTGCCTCAAAATTTGTTAAAAGGGTAGTTCTCATGTTAAGTGTTTTTATCCCAAATACACACACACACACACACTAAACAAAAAAAAGAAGCAGGGCAAAACTCTGATGAGTTTTGGCCATGTTGTCGCCTTGATTGTCATTACAGCATCACAGCTTTTGCATTTGCCAAAACTCATCAGATTGTACACATTAAGTATGTGCAGTTCTTTGTATATCAATTGTACTTCAATAAAGTTCCTTTTTAAAAGTTAGTTAAATTACAAGTGCTTGTTCCCCAAAGTTATTGACAAAAATGTTGTCTGTTGGTACTGACAAAGATTCTTTGCTTGATCAATGTTTATTCAGGGTCTTGAAACTTCTCCTGTGCCCATTATGCACTTCCTTATAAAAATCCAGTTTTAGCAAGAACTCTGCTAAGTCAGTTTAACTGGAACCCCCCCGCCTGCAATATCTCATCACCTTCAATGTCTGGCCAGTGACTTCCTCCATCATCCCCACATAATTTCTAATCACCTAGACATGTCCTCAGCAAAGAATCCTGTCACTTTGGTTTAGCCAGACCCCCCTTACTCCTGATGTCTCTTCTTAGTAATTTTCCATGGACTGGTTCCCACCTGCTTCTTGGCTGTAAATTCCTGTTGTCCGTGCTGCCTTTGGAGTTGAGCCCAGTCTCTATCTCCCGCTGTAAGAATACCACTGCAGCGGTCCCTATACCAATCGCAAGGTGCTGATTAAAGAGGTTAAGATACTTGTTTGAAGTCACGGCTGGTAAGTGAGTGGACACTGAAATTTAGGTTTGTCTGATTCCACCAATCAGGTTTTAAGCCACAACTGGTTTGAAAAGAGATTTACAGAGAAAACATCATGGCTGGGAGCCACGTGAGAAGGAAGAGAATGCTGCTGGTGAAGACTGCCAGCTCCTTTAGGCTTTCGGGGTGTGTCTGTGTATCTATTTATCATCTAAGTCAAGCAATTGCAAAGGTGTCAGGCTTCGTTTTCTAGAATTGCAATGCCAAAGGAATGAGTCATAGCTGTGATATGTGAGTTAACATTTCACTTCCAAACCACCAAACCATACCATCTAACTCACTTAACAAATGTATTCTAACTATCCCGATGTGAATTTGAACTACATCTCTCTTGGGAGAGACTCCACTTCCTTATCTAAATGATATATTCCAGGCTTGTTTGTAGTCGGCAGCATTCAAATTTTGTGACTTGTGTGATATTTAAGCCAAAATCTTTGATTCTCTGTATGTATCTCTTCACCTACTCAAAGTTCTTAAATGACACATGTAACTTACATTAAAATGATTGTTGATACTCGTTTCTGCTTCAGAATTTAACCCTACAAAGCATTACAATAGAAGACATTGTTTTCTTTCTCCAATTTTATTCTGTCTATAAAATGTAGATTTGATCTTGATTTTCATTGTCCTGTGAATGTCAATAAATACCATCATGGCTTCAGATTTGTACTTCTCATATCTTAAGTCTAACTATACTTGAATTTATGTACCTCCAATAACAAAAGTCACTGCTTCCCTACTAGACATTTCACAAGAATGGACATTTGACTACTCATCTGAAACACAGGACACTTGAGGACCATAGAACCAGTGATGAAAACTTTGAGTAAAGGCACTTTGGACCAAGGATCTGTACTTTTGTGCAAAGCCAGATAGTTACCAATGTGTGAGAGCAAAATAAAAAAAATCACAGATATTTTGTAGTCTTTCAGTATATTTATTGCATATCTATTTTCCTTGCAAATTTACATGAGAAATTACCTACACCAAATGTAATCACACCACCATGAAGATCTCAAGCAACAGAATATCTATATGTAGAAACACTGATAGGCTAAGAAACAAATAAATGTACCATAAAGTCTAAATATTTTCCTGTAATAATTCCAATGCACCATAATCAGCTGTATAAATAAACTTAAATATCAATATTTAAACTGAGACTGAAATTGGATAAAATTACAAAATAAAATATTTTTTATTCATGACATAGGTTGTGATGGTTATGTGTTATTTTTATGTGTCAACTTGCTCATAGATAGAGAGCATATTGGCAGCTGTCAAAGGAGAGGGATGTTGCTTAACTGAGTGAAAAAGGTGAAGGGATGAATCAAAAACAAAAAGAAACCAACTCATACACATACAACAGTACAGTGGTTACCAGAGGGGAAGCGGGGTGGGAGAAGAAAGAAAAGGACATAGGGGGGATAAATGGTGATGGATGGAGACTTGACTTGAGGTGGTGAACACACAGTACAATATGTAGATGAAGTATTATAAAAATGTACACCTGAAATCTATATAATTTTATTAATCAATATAACTCCAATAAATTAAATCTTTTAAAAAAAGAACTATAAATAATAAAATTTTATGCATCTACTTGTGTCTATGAGCATGTTATTGGAACAGATTAGTATTTGAATCAGTAGACTGAGTAAAACAGATGGCTCTCACCAATATTGGGCAGGCAACATCTAATCCAAAGAGGGCCCAAATAGAACAAAAAAGTGGAGAAAGAGCAAATTAATTTTCCCTTTTGGGTTGGGATGTCCATATTCTCCTTCCCTTGGGTATCAGGGCTCCTGGTTCTCAGGCCATTAACCTTGAACTAGCGATTATACCACTGGCTCCCCTTGTCATCAGGCTTCAGACTTGTGCTGAATTATACCACCAGCTCTCCTGGTTTTCTACCTATAAAATGGAAGATCGTGGGATTGTTTTGTTCTTCTGAACCACATGCACCAATTTCTGTAATAAATTTTCTATTTGCTATATTTTTCTGGAGAACTCTGACTAATATATATGCTTAAAACTTAATGATAAAAGCAGTTTCAATGTAAAGGGATGGAGAAATATATACCTAGAAAATAATAGCTATATAATGAATTAATACTAGTAATTACACAGAAAGTATAATTTCATACATAATAATAATAAAAGTTAGTGTTTTAAATTTTAGTCATTCTGGTTGGCATGTAGTGCTATATCCTGAGAAAAGAGCTACACAAATTTTAAATTTTCTTCCATGTCGGAGGAATCCAGTCCAGCATCAAGCTAGCTTAGTTTGTGCTCCCAGTTGCAATCCATCAGTCAGCCCATTGTACCCACTCTGGCCAAAGATCTTTGTTCCCAGGTTTGATTGATAGAAAATACCAACTTCACTGTGCATGTGTCTATACCCACTTTGTTGGACCCCTTCCATCAGTGATCTGCAGGGAATGGCCGGTGGTACACTGGGGAGTGTGAAATTACAGGTGAGTGGTTAGGATCCAGTGGTTCCAGATTGCAAGAGGGATCTAGGATTAGAGAGGGTGCAGGCCAGGCTAAGGGACCCCCGCCCCCCGCCACATGCATGAATTTTGTGCATAGGGCCTCTAGTCATTAATAACAAACTTGTGCACCAGTGGGGTCCCTCAGCATAGCCTGTGAGTATCCGGCTGAAACTGGCAGTCCAATGCCTCCTGGTGCTCTTACCCGCTGCTCCTGCCCCACTGCTCCTGCCACCACCACCAATTGGTAGGCTCACTGCCACTCTGCTGTGGTCTCCAAGAGTGCACTGACCACCAGGGAGCAGTTCCTCCCTTGAGTGTCTGCCCCCTGGTGGCCAGTGTGCATCATAGTGACCGGTTGTTTGGTCATTTGGTCACTTAGGCTCTTATATACCATATTTTCCGGTATACAAGACGACTTTTTAACCAAAGAAAATCTTCTCAAAAGTCGGGTATTGTCTTATAGGGCGGGTGCCAAAACTTCTGAGCCAGACTGGAAAATCTGCGGTTGCCGCAAACGGTGGGGAGAGCTCAAAAATGGCTCCACTCCATTCATTTCAAATCAAATATGATGTTTTTTTCTTAATTTTTACTTGGTGTGCATTGGAAGAGGGGTAGTCTTATATGGTGACTATATCCCAAACTCCATATTTTAACTGGAAAAGTTGGGGGTCGTCTTATACATCCTGTTGTCTTATACACAGGAAAATATGGTATATAGACTAACTAATTACAAGGATCTCATTCTCTGTCTTGTTCTTGCTCTTTTTAATTTCATTCAGAACCATAACAAATAGAGATATAAAATTTAATTCATTTCCTGGTGAAGCTGCCAGAGGACATGCCTAAAAAGTCTGCCCTCCCTTTGATCTTTTCCTATCTATACTAATAAAGAAGTAATATGCTAATTATACTGGACGTCTTCTGGATATCCTTCTGGATGTCCTTCCAGACAAAGCCACAGTGGCTGCAAGGGCCAAGGGCTGGCAGCTGTGGTGGCTGTGAGGGCCAGTCCAGCACCACGATCCCTTTTGCAGAGGCCGCAGGAGAAGGCGCCATAGGAGAAGGCAGAAGGGAGAAGGCTGCACCACAGGAGAAGGGAGAGGGAGAAGGTGAGAAGGCCAACATCATGAGAAAGGAGAAGGGAGAAGGTAACAGTTAGGCAGTTGGGGGATCAGGCCAGGAGGGGAGAGTAGTTAAGCATTTAGGAGGATCAGACCAGCAGGGGAAAGCAGTTATGCAGTTAGAGGGATCGGGCCAGCAGGAGAGAGCAGTTAGGGGTATTAGGCTGGCAGGGAACAGCAGTTAGGGGGATCAGGCCAGCAAGGGAGAGCAGTTAAGCAGGTAGGGGGATCAGGCCAGCAGGGGAGAGCAGTTAGGAGCAATCAGGCCAGCAAGTGTGCAGTTAGGGGCATCGGGAAGCAGACAGAGACAGTTAGGGGAGATCAGACAGGCAGGCAGGTGAGTGGTTAGGATCCAGTGGTTCCAGATTGCAAGAGGGATCTAGGATTAGAAAGGGTGCAGGCCAGGCTAAGGGAATCCCCCGCCACATGCATAATTTTGTGCATAGGGCCTCTACTTATTAATAACAAATTTGTGCACCAGTGGGGTCCCTCAGCATAGCCTGTGAGTATCCAGCTGAAACTGGCAGTCCAACGCCTCCTGTTGCTCTTACCCGCCACTCCTGCCCCGCTGCACCTGCCACCACCACTTGGTAGGCTCACTGCCACTCTGCTGTGGTCTCCTAGAGTGCACTGACCACCAGGGAGCAGCTCTTGCATTGAGTGTCTGCCCCCTGGTGGTCAGTGTGCATCATAGCAAGTGGTTGTTTGGTCATTTGGTCACTTAGGCTTTTATATATATAGACTAGCTAATTACAAGGTTATTATTTTCTGTCTTGTTCTTGCTCTTTCTGATTTCATTCAGAACTAAAACAAATGGAGATATAAAAATTTAATTCATTTTTTATGTTAAAATAATTTTTGTTAATTGTCGACAAGTATTTCTCTCAGTGGTTTTTACTAATTTATTTTCAAAGCAGGAATGTGTAATTTCTCATTTCCACAAATAATCATCAAAATTCGATAGCTTTAAATGTTTACTACTGTGACAGTGGTAAGATGAAGTGTCATTACATTGGATTTCATTACCCTGAATGTTGATGTTTGAAAATATTTTCACATACTATTTTATTTTATAAATAAAATTTTGTAGCACCATATTCTGTGAAAGGAGCTACACAAATATTAAATTAAGTAATCATCATTAAGAACCTATGAAGCAGGTACTTTTGTTTGATCTTCCAATTCCTAATGCCCATAAGCATATTAAAATCTTATTCAATGTTGATAGAATTGTACTTGCACTTCTTTAAGTGTCTGCTTATATATTTAAGAGTGCATTACTAGTGTATATGTACTGCATACCAATATTTAGAAAGTTTCAGTATATGGTCCTTATCTTCATTTTGTGAGTGACCTTTTTATCCCTGCTAATTTCTTTTTAATTATATTCCCCTCCCCCAATATTAATATATCTTTCCACATATATTTTTTGGTAGAAATTGTGTGGCTTTTTGGTCTTTGTATTTTCCACTTTTCTCTGTCATTATGCTTTAGTTAAGTCTCTTGTAAGTATCATAGATTTGAGAGTAGTTTTCTTTTAGCTGTTTACTGCTTGACATAACATTTAATTATTGATGTAGATTTATTTCAGAGTTACTTCCATTTTACCATGTAGATTATTGGTTTTATTCCAGTTATTCCCTTAATTTGTTATCCTCTGATTACATTTTCATCTTTTTTATGTTAATTCGTAGTTTGTATGAAAGCTACAAATGAAATGCAAATTTGAATATATTTTATTTGCCCTCCACCTGGCTATACTTGGTTATATATAAAATTGTAGGGCCACTGTCAATGTAAGAAACATTCAAACCTATAGGGAATTTTTGTGAGCCAATCTATCAACAATTTGCCGGAAGCAAAATCTCAAAGGATTGAGAAAATGCTCCAGAGAAGGGCAGTTTTTCACCTTTTTAAATACATTATGATAAAAAGAGAAGATGTAAGTAGGTTCCATAAAATCCACTGGTGATAGATTTAAAAGGCAGGAGAAACAAAAGTGGGAAACCTCTGGGATTGGATAAGCACTAAAATGAAAGAGACCTACTTCTTTTACATAGGTGAGGATAGGGTGGTTAACAGTCAACAATCCTACATATGAAAACGCTAATATGCAAATGTCCCCATGGGAGTTAGATGTGCGCTGACCACCAGGGGGTGTTGTGGAATGTGGCAGGGATCCATGATGTGGCGCTGGCAGTGGGTGGCAGTGGAGGCACTGCCAGCCCCGATGGGCCCCAATGAGAAAGTGGGACTGCAGAGGGATGGTGGAGCAGGTGAGCCAGGCCAGGGTGGGTGTAAAGGGAGGCCCCGCAGGCAGCCAGGGGAAGGGAGCCCCTGGCTGGCAGTAGGCAGCTGCTAGGAACCCTACCCGTGCATGAATTTCACACATGGGGCTTCTAGTTAACTCGGTCACAGTGAGGGGATTTGTGCTCTCTACAGAGTGGTGCCTGCACATGAGGTGTACAGAAAAAGGAAATTGCTTTCATATTCCAAAGGTATGTTATCACAGATTCAGAAAGACAATAGACAGAATGAAGGTGAAAATTGATCATTGCCAGAGAGGATTTCTAGCTAGGATATGACTACCCACCATAAACTGCTTTTAGTTTAAAAGTTTTAATTTCAGATCATCCTTTGTGGTTATTTTAGGCCTCTGAGTTTGTAAAATTGCCACACAGGCCTCTCTTCCTCTTTCTATCTTTATCCAGAGTTCCAGATGAGATGGTTGATGCTTGTTCAACTCCACTTTCTAGGGCATCTGTCAAGGAATAATAAATTCACACCTTACTAAGGACAAATAGTTCACTGAAAACATATTTGAGAACATGTGTACCTCTTGTGAGAGGTCAAAGACATCTTTGAAAAACCCATGAGAAACAATTTATTAAGAAGTCATGAACTTAAATTCTCTAGCTTAAATCAATGAGAGGGAAATTTCTGGGGGGTGGAAGTCTACAAAGAATAAAGGAATCTAGAAAGGAGACTGATTTAATTTGCATGTTCTCTCTTTGCAACTGAAGTAAATTTAAATGGATAACTTAGTGAAATTTATTTAAGAATTCTCCCTCTCTTCTCCTCTCCTCTCCTCTCCTCTCCTCTCCTCTCCTCTCCTCTCCTCTCCTCTTCATTCCTCTCCTCTTAATTCCTCTCCTCTTCATTCCACTTGTCTTCATTCCTCTCTGTAGGTAGAGCACAGGAGGTTTATCTCGGTGCAGCGGTTGATGCAATGCTGTGAGCACACTCCAGCAGTTCAGATCTTTCTGGCAAACCAGGAAGATGGCAACGCCCGCCTGAGCCTCTCCTAGAGCCACGTACACAGTACCCTGACCTCTACACTCACTGGCTCCCTAAGAAGACTTTCCATGATTGGCCACCTCCACCATATATACTGCTGTAATTCCTCAATAAAATTACACCTGCCTCACAGAACCTGGTCTCCGGAGTCGTGCATGCAAGCGTCCTAGTGCTAGGGGCTCCATCGTCCTCACCCCTGGGAGACTCCCTGCTTCACCTCTCCTCTCCCTCTCTTTCTCTACACCCTCAAACTCAGATACTAGTAAAACAATATTTGCTTTGAAAGGCTATTGCACAGTAAAACTGATGTATATGTCACAAGACACATGAGAGGTTGCAGTGAGTCTGGGGATTTGCTTTTCAAAAAATATTTCTAAATATTCTTATGCATCCTCTTAACCTACTAAAACTTGGAAATGTGTAAAACATAAGAGACACAAAATTGGAATAATCAACTTTCAACATAGGAGAAAAGCTCAGACCATTCAATAAGTAGGCAAAGAAAATGGCTACTAAAAAAGGAATAGGAATAATCGTAATATCGGAACACAAACTTGGTAGAATTAAAGGAAATATTAAAATAATTGTAGAAAATATATTTTATAGAGTTGTCTGTAAAATAAAATTGACTTAGTTATGAGAAGTGGTTGGTTTTTACTTTAATTTAAAAATCTAGCCACTAGTTTAGAGCACTTCAATTTCAAGTTTGACCATTTTCAATTTGGCTAGGCTATCATGAGGTTGCTGCTATCAAACTCTATAATATTAGCAATAGGAGACATATTAGTAGAGTATAAATGATGATAAATAGAATAAATTGAGTATTTTCAGTTCATTGCATTGTATAATCTCTTGTCCAAATCAATTAATGTATGTCTTGATTTTTATTTTTATTTTTAGAATTCTGGATACTTGATAAAATCTTTGAGTTGGTAAAGAAACTCAAAGCAAGTCAATGAAAAAGTTGCTTTACCAAGACTCAATAGGATACTGAGGTGCAGCATCAAGAAATGCACTTACAGCCCTAGCTGGTTTGGCTCAGTGGAGAGAGCATTGGCCTTCAGACAGAAGGGTTCTGGGTTTGACTTCAGTCAAGGGCATATCCCTCAGTTCCAGGCTCGATCCCCAGCCCTGGTTGGGGCACCTGTGAGAGGCAACCAATTGATATGTCTCTCTCACATCAGTGTTTCTCTCTGTCTCTCCCTCTCCCTTCCACTCTCTCTAAAAGTCAATGGAAATATCCTCAGGTGAGGATTAACCAAAAACACCCTCCACACACACCAAAAAAAAAAAAAAAAAAAAAAAAAAAAAGAAAGAAAGAAAGAAAGAGGATTGTGAGGTCTTCCTAATAAATGTAAATGTGATAAAATCCATATCTCTAAGTTCTGTGGAAAAATACCTATGTGTCAAGGGTTCTTGAAAAAAGAAGAAGAAATGCACTTACAGCCCCATGAACCTGAAAATAGGACTTGTTTCTTAGCAAGGCTGGTCTCCTCCACTGTGAGAGACAGTAAAACTTCTCCTTGACTCTAACCCTGCTTTTAATCCCACTGGGTTAATAATTAAACCGGACTCAGTGAAAAAACTTGGCTATACAGGCTCCTTACTACCTTCCCCATCATTCATCCATGCCTATGGATGCTGAGATTATAATTGGGCAGTTGCTCTTGGTGGCAGAAACTAGGAATGAGAAGCATAAATCTGTATTGTTGGAAGCACATACTTGTCCCTTGCATTGGTTTAATCTTGACTAACAGACTGTTTCTCAATATTACCAAAGTAATGAGGAGTCTGACTGTGTGTTCCCTTGTGTCTGATCACAGGAAATTGCAAAGGCCTTGCCTAGCAGGCCCTGCATGGGGAGGCTGCCCTCTCCACATCAGTCTTGTTACACAGTCAATGCCTTGCAGTTTCTGGAAGGAGCTGCAGTCAAGGACTCAGTTCCCCACCCTGAGAGGGCATGCTAATCTGTATTCATAGCCCAGGAGACCTTTTGGAAACCTTATTGGGGGCCTCAGCTGAGATGCTTTCCAGTCACCCTTACTGAAACCTTTTTATTTGGGGATTGGGGGAGGGTTTGTCTTGACTACAACATTCTTCACTCTGACTCAGTATTTTCCATTCTCAGTCTTTTCTTCCTCTCTTTTCTCTTCCTACCCCTACCCACTCCAACTTCATAAAAACTGCAAAGCTTTTTGTCCAGTGCTCCTTTGAAATGAGACACAATTTTCCCACCAGCCCTGCATGTCACCTGATCCTGGTCCAGTGCTGGTCCGTGGGGCAAATGGAGGAGTGAGGAGCCAGCACTACTTTCCTTTTTGGCTTCTTGTACCATAACAGGTGGATAAAGGTTGGACTATTACTTTCGGTTTGGCTTGTTAATCTAATTGACCACCTCAATATCTGGCAGCTCTCCACATGGAAAGGAAAGAATCAATGGACGCAAAGATGAAAAAAGAAGTACCCATTCTTCATAGTTCTAGGGTATGAGCCGTTTTTGCTTAAGTAAAAATAAATTATAAGGTCAAAATTTATAACAGAGATCTTAACTTAGACCAGAATTAGGAGGGCCTATAGGGGGAGGTCTCTGGTGGTACAATTGATTAGCATGAGGTACTTTAACAGCAGTGTATAGGTAGGTGATGTTGTGGTTTAAAAACTTCAAGTTTTTCCTGGCCAGCAGGGCTCAGTGGTTGAGCCTGGATCTATGAACAAAGAGGTCATGGTTCAATTCCTGGTCAGAGCACATGCCTGGGTTGTGGGCTCGATCCTCAGTGGAGGATGTGCATGAGGCAATCCATCAATGATTCTCTTTCATCATTGATGTTTCAATCTCTCTCTCCCTTCCTCTATAAAATCAATAAAAACATATTTAAAAAAATAAACCTCAAGTTTTAAAACCATCAACATTCTGTATTGTTCATAATAACCACCATGGATCTGCATTCTATATACTGGAGGGGGGGGAGAATTTGCTGATAATCAAAAATATATATTTGCATAGCCTTGCCTGCCTTTTTAAATGAAGCTTCTAAAGATTGTAGATTTCACTGGTGGAACACAAGTATCAAGTATTACATTTTTCTTTCCTGGTCACTAATTCTACATTCCCTTCATTTTCATAAGAAGCCTATATTAGCACAAAAAAGCCAGGTCTTTCATCTTTAGGCATTAGGTAGGGGATGTTTCAAAGTTACGTGCCCTCCTGTGAACATAGGTTCAGAAATGTTTCCGGTCCAGCTTCTGTGGACACTTAAAAGTTTCTGAAAGAGAAGTTGTAATATTAAGTTTTCAATTCTGCCTTTGAGATCCAAATGGAAGAAAGCACCTCTGGTTTAGGAAGAGCTCAGGATACAGAAATCTTTAGTGAGCATTTTCATATAAAATAGCAGGACCTTCAAATTTTACTAAGAGAGTTGTCACATCAAGAAGTCAGACTGAGATTGGCATTAGAATCTGAGGCACTAACATTGACAGAAACTCCAGGAGCCTCCAGAAGTCTACAACCAGGAAACCCTTACATAGGGCATAGATTTTTTTTCTTCCTCTAGCTATTAAGGCACAAGGACTGGAAAGGTCATATCTTGGGACAGCTGCAGATCAGTCAGGTGAATGGTACCTTCTCAGTTACCTCCCTTCCCATCCCATTTACCTCTGAATCTAAAGTAAATAAAGGAAATGATCATGGTGATGAAGACAGTCAGAACACACAGGATCACCGTGATGTCTTCCAACCACATAGTATCCAATTGGAAATGTGGATCTGAAGCAGGAACTGAAGAGAGATGCAATAATTAGGAGGGTCACAGATTTATAATAAGTTTGCTTTTCAAGTTCCTATTCCTCCATACTTCTGGGCTTATATGGGGGTGAGGAGAAGTAGAGTGGGCCCTGGGGATGATCCTGGAGATGAGAGTACTTGGGCTCAGTCTGGAAGAGGAGGGTGTAGGCACAGATACACATTCTTCTACTCAAAAAGCATGATACTTGTTTTCTAGTTGGCCATAGTTTGAAGCATAAATAGACACTTTATGTCTTCATCTTTCTTAATGCCTTCATCTTTTTAGTCTGGTGCTGTAGGCCCTCAAGAATCCCAGGTCTTGTCCAACCTATGAACTGAAAGGTTCTGGTTTAATTCCCAGTCAAGGAACATGCCCAGATTGCAGGCTCAATCCCCAGTAGGAGGCGAGTAGGAGGCAGAGCAGGTCAATGTTTCATTCTCATCAGTGATGTTTTCCTATAGTGATCTATTTTTACAAAATGACTAGGCCTAAAGCTCTCTCTTTTTATTTCCATTTAATTTCTTTTTATAGAGGAGTAGTAAAATTGTTGAAACAGAAGGCTGAAGGATCTAAGTTCCTGAGCTGGGATCCCAGCTCCACCATCACTTAACTGTGTAAGTGAGCTATTTAACTTCTTTGTGTACCAGATTTCATCACCAATAAAATCTACTTCACTGAAGAGTAAGTATAGTTGACTCTTGAACAACTCAAGGGTTAGGGACATAGATCCTCTGCACAGTTGCAAATCTGCTTTTAACTTTTGAGTCCCTCAGAATTTA